>CM066334.1:10395860-10650860 GCA_033807585.1 Hydrophis major | reverse complement strand
GCCTTCAGAAGTTGTGGGAGCTTCATCACTGGAGGCTTTCAAGAAGAAATTGGACTGCCATTTGTCAGAAATAGTGTAGGGTTTCCTGCTTGGGTAGGGGGTTGGACTAGATGACCTACAAAGTCCCTTCCAACTCTGTCAATCTGTTAAAAGGAAAGGACCCAGGGGCAATTTTTCCTTTCCCCTCTTCACTCCCAAACTTGATGGCATTCCGTAAGAAACAACAAACAATGCTTTGATTGTTGCCTTAACTCTATGCAGAGCCAACTTCCTGACTCCGCCCCCATGCCTGATACATAGACTTTATCCCAGAATCTTCCTCCTGCAAAGTCCCTCTTAGGAGTTCTGGGCATTGACGTCCCTCCTCCTCCCCCATACCGAGATTGAGAAAGTTTCGTGTTAAGAATTCAAGTTAGTGTGAGATCCACCTTGCATTCCTGGCTCCCCTTCTCTTCCCCTTGCTCTCTCAATGAGAGCAAGTACCCCTCCCCTCGGCCTTTTCTCCCTGGTGCAATTTTACTCCCCTTCCCTGGGTGGTGCTGGGTCTAGGAAGCATCAATCCAACTCCATGGATTGGAGACCCTTTGATGCGTGCAATAACCCAGAGCATTGTTTCTCCACCTTGGTGACCTTTAAGAGGCGTGGACTTCAACTCCCAGAATCCTCCCACCTCTTAAAACTTTGCCAAGGGGTCGAACAATGCTGTCCAGAGGGACAGAGCTGCTGAATCCTGTCTCCCTCCCCCTGCCCCAGTTCAGTGTGTCAGTCTGTCGTCCTCTGTCTGCCCACGCAGGTTATGCTTCGCTGCAGGACGAGCTGCTGTCCCCTGCCTCCATGCACTACGCTCTGCCTTCCCCGCTGTGTGCCGACCAATACTGGAATGAGGTGGCCATCCTGGAAGCCATCCCCATGGCTGCCAGCGAGCAGGATGCCCTCCTGGAGATGTCGGACATGCAGGTATGGTCCTCTGGGCTGACGCCCTCGCTGGTGACGGCCGAAGATTCCTCCCTGGAGTGCAGCAAGGCTGAGGATTCGGACGCCACAAGTGAAGGGCGGTTCACGGGGCAGCTGCTGGAGGATGTGCATGGCCCTGCCGACCCTCTTGGTTCCATGGACCTGGTGGAGGAAGACACAGTGGATTCAGATGCCATGAATGGCCTGATGGACATGTTAGAGCAGGAGGAAGGTCAGAGGTCAGAGGGGAGAAGGCCAGATGGAGAGCGCTAAGGGGGGGAGTCATTTGGGGGAGTCAGGGTTCACACTGTGACCTCTTTCTCATTCCAGGCCAGCAGAGAGTCCAAGTGGGCATCACAGAGTCACCCACTATTAGCCGGGTGATAGAGAAGGGCAAGGACAGGTAAGGCAACACCCAGTTGAAAGGATGGGGAGGGGACTGGGGGGGAGGAACTCTGAAGGTGGGCTAGCCTGGGAAAGAGAGAAGACACCTTGGATCAGTTCTGCATTGTTCCCAAGGAAATGCCCTGATTACGTCTGGCAAGACCAGACTTAATTGCTCAAATAGAGGCACAGATACACAGTCACTTGTATAAATCCTTCCCTTCCCCACCATACAGTCAGAATTGGAGAAGCTTCTTGGAGGAGAAGCAAAATGTCTTAAAAAGAAAAAAAAACAGAAAGTCCAAGTGCCTCTTGACAAAAAGAAGCACCTTTGAGACAACCTGGGTGATGGAGAATCTCCACAGACCTTAAGAGACAGCCAAGCTTAGGTATTTGGGTTGGAGAAAGAGTCAGGTCAGCTGCTTCCCAGAAGTTCTCAAGAGTTATCTTGATGATGCCAATAATGGCTTGCTTTCGGCAAGATTTCCATCTGTAGGTGAGGAAAAGCCAAGGAGACTGCTTGGAATGTGAGCATCATTCTGGGTTTTTCAGAGTCTGTCAGAGCCCCGTCAAATTTTTGGAAAGCGGCCATGAAATTCCAAACTAAATCTAGTGCTGTGGATTTTGTATTCTAAAGCAGAGGTCCCTAAGCTTGGCAAGATTTGTGAACTTCAACTCCCAGAATTCTCCAGTCAGCTGGCTAGAGAATTCTGGGAGTTGAAGTCCACAAGTCTAAAAGTTGCCAAGTTTGGGGACCTCTGTTCTAAGGGAATGAAACAAACAAACAAACAAACAAACAAACCCACACCTCTCTCTTTCTGTCCTTGACCCTGCCCCAACCCCCAGGCCCGGTGAATGGGTCGTCGAGGGTGCCTTCATCTCCAGCTTGTCGGACTTGGGCAAAGGGGTGTCTCTGAGCCCACCGCTCCTGCAACAAGGGCTGTCGTCTTACAAATTGCGGGGCCGGGAACGAGAGAAACTGGAGCACATGCAGATCGACTCGTCAGAAGAGCGGGAAAGCTCCCTCTTCCAGAGGGACTGGGGTCTCCAGCCGGGGAGGCAGCAAGGTTTAGCCAAGTGGTTGGAGGATTCCGGCAGCAGCTGCTTTGCACAAATGCAGGTAACAACCCAGGTGGACCTCCACACAGGGGTGGAATTCAACCAGTGTAACAACCGCTTCTGTGAGCGGTGTTTGAACACCGCCCATTTTGAGCTCTAATACTTACCTTCTACTGCAGCCCCGATGAGTGAAACAGCTGAGGTGCGGCAATCCACTCTGCCACACGGATCAGCTGAGCTGCAAAACATGGAAATAAAAGACAGACTAGTGCAGGGGTGGGGGGGTGAGGGCAAATATTCACTGGAACTACCGGTTCATGTGAACTGGTCCAAACCGGTAGAATCCCATGCCTGCCTCAATCTACAGCTGTAATTGAACCCAATGGTTCACCATTTTTTCTTGCCATCATTGTTAAGCAAATTGTTGTCCTTATCAAGCTAGGAATGTGGTTGTTAAATGAATTGGGCTTCCTTCTTGTCAGAAGGTCATCAAAGGGGGGGAAATCACGTGACCCCGGGGACCCAGCAGCAAACCGTCATAAATGTAAAGTGGTTGCCAAGCATCTGAGTTTTTGATCCTGGGGCTGCTTCAAAAGGTCCTAACTGTGAAAAGCGGTCCAAAGTCCCTTTCTTCAATGCCGTCGCAACTTTGAACGGTTGCTACATGAACTGTTGCAAGTCAGTAATACCTGTAATAGGCTGTTGGTTGCAAACCCTGCAGTTAGGGATGCTGACCAGCAGATGGCGTTCTTCTGCTTTTGCTAAGGGAGGAGGGACCACCCACACACCCAGGCAGCCGCCCAGAGTAGTGGCCTCTATTTATATCTGCCTGGCCAGCAACTCTGCTTGTTTCCTAATTGGGTAACGCCAGGGTCTCTCTTAGAGGCAGACCCAGCAGGACCAGAAATAGAGCCCCTCCAGCCTGCCAATTGCTGGGTTGGGTTTAAGAGAGGTGCCCTAACCTGGTTTAAAGATTGGCACAGCACATTCCCAAGGCACAGCAGCCGATGGATTCCAATCCAGCCACCCCGACTTCTTGCCTTGAGAGGCTTAAGCTACGGTGACTTTGACAAAGTTCCTCCTTGGAGAAGGGGGATAGAAGGCTTGGCGACGGGCCTTCAAGCAGCTGCTCTGGGACAGGGCTAAAATTACATCCCCTTCCTCACCTGCCACTGCCTAAGTGCAGAGAGAGAGAGAGAGAGAGAGGAAGAGAATGGCTGCTCCGGCCACCAGCCCAGAAGGTGCCCTGTGGCCATAGGAGGAGAAGGCGTTGGGCTCGACCTGACTGGGATATGATCAGCCACCTAGCTGCTCCTAGAGGATCATGTGGGGCTTTCTGACCCAGCTGCTCATCAGTTTAGTCCTTCTGGGCTTCTTCCTGGTCAGCTGCCAGAACCTCCTGCACATCGCCCAGGGCTCCGTCCAGTTTGTGCTGAAGCATATCCACCAGGAGCTGGACCAGGAGCTGGGGGAGAGCGAAGGGCTGAGTGATGATGAGGAACTGGTTTCCAGCCGGGTGGTGCGCCGACGTGTCTTCGTCCAGGTAGCCCTTTGGGTGTGGTGGGCAGGTGTAGACCTTTGGGGCGAAGGTGCCCAAAGTGTGGCGGAGAAGCTGTTTTTCTTAGTTTTTGGGTGCCAGGCAAAGATTTTGTAGCCCTGTTAAAGGTAAAGTTTCCCTTTGCACATCCGTACTAGTCGTTTCTGGCTCTAGGGAGCAGTACTCATCTCTGTTTCAAAGCCGAAGAAGAGCCAGCACTGTCCGAAGATGTCTCCATGGTCATGTGGCTGGCAGGACTAAACGCCTTCAAAGGCGCACGGAACACTGTTCCCTTCCCACCAAAGGGGTCCCTATTTTTCTACTTGCATTTTTTAATGTGCTTTCGAACTGCTAGGTTGGCAGAAGCTGGGACAAGGAACGGGAGCTCGCTCTGTGACACATCGCTAGGGATTCGAACCGCCGAACTGCCGACCTTTCTTATCGACAAGCTCAGCGTCTTAGTCACTGAGCCACCAGGTCCCCCCATACCCCTGTTGAGCTTGGCCAACTGGCAAAAAAGCATCTGTTGAGCAGAGAACGTGGTATTTATCTGATTTTACCTGGACAGGGAATCTGACTTTTGGATATAAGTAGAAGAGCAATTAAAGAGTTGCTAGTTTCTAGGCAAGATTTGTTTTACGGGTAGAGGCTTTCATTATGCATTTGATCTTTTAAAGGTTATGCTGTTCGGGTTTGAATCCCAGAAAGGTATGGCTAGCTGACAAGAGCTAAGTAGCCAGAAATAGATCTATGCTAGTCTCCCTTTATTTCTTTGTCAATAAATATAAATTCAACACACACCCAAAAAACAGTTTGTCGCAAAGGCTCCTGGATTGGGGCTGAAAGGCAAAAGCGGAAGCAAAAGTACGCTCTGTCCCATATTTGGGTAGAGCAGGTTGCAATGATAGACTGGTCCCACCAGGAAAACTCTTCCCCCTGCTATAGCCGACAAAGCAAGGAGAGGCCATGGCTTAGAGGTTAATGCGTCTACTTAAGATACAAATAGCCTGGGTTCGAATCCCCAGCTAGCTGAGGAGATCTAAAATAGTTTGAAATAGATCTATGTTAGTCACGCTTTATTTCTTTGTCAATAAATATAAATTCAATGCACACACACACAAAAATAGTTTGTCATGGAAGCGACTTCCTGCGAAGGCTTCTGGATTGGGTTGAAAGGGGAAAGCGGAAGCAGTCTGCTCCGTTCCATATTTGGGTTAGACCAGGTTGCCCTGATAGACTGGTCTCACCTGGGAGGGGGGGGATAGTTCTGCTGTACTACTGTATGCCTTATTTTAATTGTGATGTTTCTGACATGAATGAAACAAACAAACATACTTGGAAGAGCCCAGCTGTGCATGGAATAGAGGGCAGACGAGAGAATATCTTGATCCGGAGGGTGATCTCTGCTTGTTTTGTTTTTCTTCCCCCCTCCCAGGGTAACGAATTATTGGATATCCCTGGAGAACAAGTGACCGAAGAGCAATTCACTGATGAACAAGGCAACATTATCACCAAGAAGGTGAGCCTATCGTGCAAAAGGAGAATATCACCACTGTTTAGCCTCCGTTGAGCCTCATCTCTTGGAGTTGGGAGTTGTCTCTATTGACATCTTACAACCTTAGGGCAGAGGGCTCTAACGCCAAGAAAACAGATTGCAATCCTATGTCCAATTTTCATCTTTGGTGCCAAACTCTCCCCACCCTTCCTCCCCCTACTTCCCCCCTCGCCCCGTGTCCTGGAGGTCCCAGATCCTCCTCCTCTATCATCATCATCATCTGCAAAGTACATAAATAGAGGAGGGTTAAGTGAGCGCAAATGGAAAATGGAGAAATTCTGATGTTGGTCCTTGATATATTTCTTGTGCAGTTTTTCGTTATTAATTTGGTTTTTTCTCTCTAATAATTTTCAGCCCAGCCACCTTTCCAAATTCTTCTGTTTCATTCCTTAGTATGTTGCTTGTTTCTTTTGGGTCTTCCATTCTGAATGCCATATCGTCGGCAAAGGCTTGGAGTTGATACTCTTTTTAAATATTTAGTCCTCTGATATCTCGGCTCTGTCATATTATTTGTGTCCATAATACCTCTTCTGCTAGTACCTACAACAATGGGGCCAGGGGGGCATCCTTGCCTCGCTTCCTTACTTATCTTTATACGATCAGCAATTTCTCCATTCATTAATATTTTTGCTGTTTGTGCCTTGTAAATGGCTTTGATAAATCCCAGAAAGTTTTCACCAAATTTCATACCAATCAGTTGATTAATAAGAAATCTCTAGTTCAAATTATCAAAGGCCTTCTGGGCATCTAGGAACATCCGTGCCATTTTTCTATTTGGGTGCATTTCACATAGAATTCTAAAACGTCCAAAATTATCCTTGTATTGGTCTTCATCTGCCCATGTGGAAGAAACCCGTTCTGGTCAGGATGGATAATTCTACTTAATATTCTTTTTAGCCTCTCAGACATTATTGTAGCGAGTGTCTTGTAATCCTCATTTAAAAAGGAGATTGGCCTATAGTTCCGTATTTGTTGTGGGTCTGTCTGTTCTTTATGAATGAGCACTGATATTTCTGAATCTGTTTCTGCTCCCCACAGATCCCAGATCTGCCCCCTTTCTCTCCCTCTCCAGTCCTCGGACACTGGAGAGCATTTTATCCTCACTGGATCTGTTTGCACTGAGATTTGGCCTTAACAACAGCAGCTGCAAGACTTGACTTTTCCTCTGGGTCTTAAAGTGACCAGAGTTGATTCCAAAGCAGGAGCCTTGGGGGACGTAGGGGTGAAACCCTCCCCAGAAGGGCAGATTGAATACAGGTAGTTCTCGACTTAGGCCACGACAGAGCCCAACACTTCTGTTGTTAAGTGAGACACTGGTTAAGTGAGTCCTGCCCCATTTTACAGCCTTTCTCACCACCATTGTTAAGTGAGCCACTGCAATGGTTAACTTAGTAACAAACACGGTTACTAAATGAATTTCACTTCCCTGTTGACTTTAAAGAGGGATCCTAGCTTAGAACTAAGGAGAAATTTCTTGACAGTGAGAACAACTGATTCTCTATGAGAACAATTATGCTATAGGATCTCTTGCTTGAGCAGCAGGATGGACTATAAGACCTCCAAGCTCCCTTCCAACTTTATTCTGATTCTGATTCTTGGAATAGCTTGTCTCCCAGAATTGTGGTCGCTCCAACCTGCCAGTCTTCAAGAAAATGTTGGACATCCCTTTGTCCGTGATGGTGGAAAGTCTTGGACAGGGTGTTGGAATAGAAATCATCTGAGGTTCTGTCTAGCCCTATGACTCTATGATTGTAGTGTTCATAGCTGGGGAATTCTGGGAGTTGAAGTCTGTAGAGATTTTCAATCATCCAAGTCCTGGCTGTCCCAAAGGTGCTTTTTTTTTTTTTTTTTTTTCAAGAGGCAACTGGACTTTCTGGTTTTTTCTTTGAAGAGGTTTCACTTCTCATCCAAGAAGCTTCTTCAGCTCTGACTTCTTCAGCTCTATTCACCACCATCCAGTCAGAGCTGAAGAAGCTTCTTGGATGAGAAGTGAAATGTCTTCAAAGAAAAAACCAGAAAGTCCAGTTGCCTTTTGGAAAAGCACACGTCGGGCCAACCGTGACCTGGACGACTGAGAATCTCCATAGACACTGACCATTGAAATCCACAGCCCTCAAAAGTTCCCTTAAATCAGGGGTTGGCAACCCACGGCTCTGGAGCTGCATGTGGCTCTTTCATCCGTCTGCTGCGGCTCCCTGTCTCTCAAAATATGCACCACAATCGCCAATCAAAAATGTGTGACACCCGCTGGCAGGCGATTTATTGAGCTTTTTGATCCCCAATAGGACAATCATGGATAAAGGAAAGAAAAGTTTCAGAAGAAAACAGAACATTTAATTTAACTACATATGCTAGTTTTGTGGCCGCTCAGGAAACAGTCAGGCACGGGGAAGGGTTTTGTGGCTCCCGGTGTGGGAAATGGGCAACCTTAAAACAAATGGTTCTTTGAGTGTTTTAAGGTTGCCCATCCCTTCCTTAAAGGTTGACAGACCCTGGCTCCCTGCGTCTTCCCCACCCACCCACCCTTGATCTCTGACTCTCTGGTTACAGATTATCCGGAAAGTGGTCCGGCGACTGGACACCGGAGACGGACAGGCGCACGAAGAGGTAATTATCATGAGTGCCCCTCCCAGCCTTGGGGGTTTGGATGTAAGGCTGGTTTTCCAAACATGATGGCTGGAGAGGATGAGCAGCCACTCAACCCACCCCACAACCTGCTTGCAGTGGTCTTGAGCCCAACCTTGTTTCCTTCCTTGGTTCAAGGAGTCCAGATTCTCCCTCTTTGCCCTCTGACGCCCTTTTCCTTCTGTCTCTCTGCCCGTCTCTCTCTCTCTCTCTCTTGTTCTGTCGCCTCTCCATGGCTGCTTGGCTGTCTCTCGCTGGTCTCCCCCCAGGACGAGGATCATGGGAGTATCCCGAGATCGGAACTGCTTGGGGGCAGGATGGGGGCTCAGATAGTCAAACGAGCCAGCCTGAAAAGGGGGAAGCAGTGACCTCCCCCTCCAGTGGCCTCTTTGGAGGTAAATCACCCCTTTCCTATTAATTAATTAATTAATTAATTAATCTTACTGGTAAGAAGGGGAGGGCAGTTAGGTCTCACTTTCTGAAGAGCCTTTTCAATGGAGCACGTGAGCTTCCTAGCATTTGGTTGGGACATCCCAGGGTTTTTTTGGGGGGGGGGGGCTTGGCAGCATGCCAGCATCTGTGCTGTATTGGGTGCCCTCATTGCTTTTTTTTTTCTCCTCCAAAGGCTGGGTCCTAAATTGGGGCTTGTCCTAAATAGAAGGGCAGGCAAGAAACTCCTTCTTTGGCATCGTAATCAGGGATGGGAGTCCACCAGTTCTCACCTATTTGATAGAACCGGTTGTTAACATTCTAAGCAGTTCAGAGAACTGGTTGTTAGAAGAAATTACTGGCTAATCCTGTAAGGAAGGCAGGAAGGAAACACTCTGGTGTTGCTTACAGAAACTGCCTCTCTGTTAACCCTAATTACATTCCTGGCAGGACTAGATTTCCTGTCTCAGGAACTTCTCTGCAGTTTTTTCCCCCTCCTTTGCTGGTACTTTGCTTGTGTGGAGTGGCCATTCAAAGTTACAATGGCACTGAAAAAAGTGACTTATGACCATTTTTCACACTTATGACTGTTGCAGCATCCCCACAGTCATGAGAAGCCAGGCAAGGAGATGCGTGCCTCGATGATATTGAGTTGGCCACGCCCAGCCAATAACATGACCACCAAGCCACATCCACCCAGTCACATGCCCACCAAGCCATGCCCACCACTTGAGCCACGACCACAGAACCGGTTGTTAAAATTTTTGAATCCCACCCCTGATCGTAATGCACGGACCTTAATAACTATGGGGACTATCTGAGATTGTTTCCTTTTCTTATTGCTGGCCTTGTGTCATCAGGCCAATTAAAAATGAGGTTATGCATTGGTACAGTATGCAAAAGCATCTGGTGAATCACTCCGGCTTCAGAGGTTTGATGGGGCTGGTGTGTAGGGCCAACCCAGCTTGTTTATACTTTAGGTGAGGGTACCCAGAAAATAGGGCTCCTGGTTTGAATGCAGCTTTCAATTGTGCATTGCCAACCTTTTTGATCCTGGATTTGTGTGTGTGTGTGTGTGTGTGTGCACCTGCTTGCTGCCATTGTACCTTGCCTTGGGGTCTGGATGGGGGTCTTATGTCATCACCAGTAACTTCTGGTGCTTTGGAAAATACATTGGACCCCCCCCCACTTCTTTGGATTAGCCCCACAAATATTGGAACATGGCTACCGTGTCATCCCTGATTCTTCTTTTCACTTGAAGAAGTCAGTAGATTGGTAGATCAGACTTCTTAGCAGCGGGTGCAGCCATGGTGGCTCCGTGGTAAGAGTGCAGTATTGCAGGCTACTTCTGCTGCCTGCCAGCTGCCTGCAATTTAGCAGTTCAATTCTCACCAGGCTCAAGGTTGACTCAGCCTTCCAAGGTCAGTCAAATGGGGACCCAGATTGTTGGGGGCAAGAGGCGGACTCTGTAAAGTGCTTAGAGAGGGATGTAAAAGCACCGTGAAGTGGTAAATAAGTAAGTGCTATTGCTATTCCTTCCTTCCTTCCTTCCTTCCTTCCTTCCTTCCTTCCTTCCTTCCTTCCTTCCTTCCTTCCTTCCTTCCTTCCTTCCCTCCCTCCCTCCCTCCTTCCCTCCCTCCATGGTGCACAGTGGTTAGAATGCAGTATTGCAGGCTGACTCTGCTCACTGCTAGGAGTTCGATTTTGACCGGCTCAAGGTTAGTCAGCCTTCTGTCCTTCTGAGGTCAGTAAAATGAGGACTCAAAATTTTGGGGGAAAGAAGCTGACTCTGTAATCCGCTTAGACAGGGCACTGTGTAAACCGCTTAGTAAAGCACTGTGAAGCAATATATAAGTCTAAGCGCTATTGCAAAGTGATATCTTTTGTGAATGTTGGTACCAATCGCTTTCTCTCTTCTCTCTTCCTGTCTTTCTTTCTTCCTCCAGGGCCTCACCTCAACACCCATCCACTAAACCTCCACTCTCCTCGTTCCTCTCCATGCGGCCAGGCGAGTGGAGCAACGAGCTTCCAGAGGCAGGGCTGTCTGTCTGCGATTCTTTTGGTTAATGGCATGATTTCTGTAAGAGACATAACTTTACCGTCTTAAATCCGCATGACCGACCGATCTGCCGACGCATGAGCTAAAGTTCTTTCTCCTGACTTTGAGAGGAGAGGGTCTGGGACAATTCCCCAGGAGAAGGGGAAAAAAAACCCAGATGCAATTGTGTTTGTGTGTTTTGTGTGCGGTGGCAGGGGAGGGGCTTCTTTCCAAAGCCCCCTCCTTTTGACGTGGTGCCTTGGCCTCCTGGGGAAGAAGGAGTAAGCTGGATGGAGATCATTCGCCATCCCATCCTCTCTGGCTCAGCCTTCGGATTGCCTCTGTGCTCAGCTCTGCTCCATCCATCCGTCCACCTGGAACCCCAGAAGGCTTCTAGCTGAGCCCTTCTGGCTACTCTGCCCAGTTGTTCTTCCCAGGTTGGGATGGAAAGCGTGACGTGGATAAATGCCGAGATCTCCTGTATAGAATATGGACAGATACTTACTATGCAAACACCGACCAAGGCATTCGGCAGAAACCAGATCGGCTCCAGTCCTTGGAAGCGTCCGCAGGCAGCCAGCCCCGTTGAGAAGGAAAACAAGAGACGGGGAGAACCAGAATGTATTCTAATCAGGAAGGTCTCCCCGCCGGATCCTCCTGGTCTCCTTGGAACCCATACACACATGCACACACACATGCAGGGCGGTGGTTAGAGACGCGTGGGAAGGGAAAGGAAGGAGGAGGAGGAGAAGAAGGGCTAGTACACGAGCCTCTGCTAAGGCACGCCACCAAAGGGGGTGCGGCACAGCACCTTCCCGCAATTTGGCCCCGGGTGGAAGCGTGCGACCGCCCGCATGCGCCAATGCTTGGCTCCACCCAGCACAATCTGTTGCTCAGGAGAAGGGCAGCGTGGTTCCCTTGCCTGCACTTCCGTACGGGAGGACTTGCCCCCCAGGGGGCCTCCTCACTCAGCACAGACATGGCATCCTGCCAACACTTCTTGGACCAGTCTTAACTGGGGGGAACTGAATTCCTTCCCTCTGCCTCCTCCTTTCCCCCGTCCCCCCTGCTAGCAACTTCCTTGATCAGGCCTGGCATGGAGGGAGTGATGCTCCTGTTCTTCATCCTCCTCCTCCCCATTCCTTTTCCTTCCATCCTCCCCATCAAGATTGGCTCCCCCCCAGTACTTCAGAGAACCCCTTTCTCCACCACCAAAAAGCTACACTCTTGGGACAACTGCCATGAGCAACAGTTGGCGCCTTTGACGTCTGCTTCAAACTTTGGAGGCCCCCGAGGGATACAAGGGGCATGTGGGTTGGGGGTGGGGGGTGAGTGGCCACAGGGGATGGCCCAGCAGTTAAGGTGATGATCAGGAGGAAGCATGGGCCCTCTTGGACTCCTTGACCATCCCCTGTGGTCACCCCAGCAGCGTGGCACTCTTCTCCGGCTGCAGCACCACTTTCTTAGCCCCTATGCCTGGGATCCTGCTACGCTGGCCCTGCCCAGGTAGGAGGAAGTACTTGGGGGTGGGGGTGGGGGGAGAAGGCAGAAGGGCAGTGAATGTTGGAGGAAAAGTTGAATGCCATGCCAGGCATCTCCCCAGGGAGACTAACTGTCACTATCCAGACTTGCAAGGAATGGAGCATCAAACTTCCTTGTTCCCCACACCCTCCAATCACATTGATTTGCAGCCTGTATGGCCTGCCCCCCCCCCAAATTGCTGACACAGCATCACCCTAGATTCCAGCGTGGGCCTACGCACCCACCCGCCCTCTGTCCCCATGCTTTTGGCCTCCAGTAGTGCATATAGAAAATTTAAAAATAATAAGAATAATTTTGAGCTGTGAACTGCGTCCCCCTCGACTGCCTGCGGGGGGGGGCACCGCTTTTGCCCACCGATCGCTAGTTGGCGCTGTAAAGGAGGGCAATGCCTAGAGAATGCTGCCAGTGTCTGCACTCTAGATGCTTTTTAGAAATTTTGGGATTACTTTTACCTTCTTTTTTATTGTTATGGAAATTTGAGCCTTTTGGCTCCTCTTGTCTTCCCTCCACCCCCGACTCCAGTGTATAGAACCATCCTTCCTCTCCACCAGCTACCAGAATCCAAGTTAATAAATAAATCAACACCACTCAAGTGTTGCTTCTGCTGCTTCTTTGAACTTGTGGGGTTGGGGGAGTCAAAGAGGGGGTTTCTCAACCAAGCTTGGGCGCTGTTGGGACTTTCGGGGATCACATTAACCTGGGGGGGAGGGAAGCAAGGAGAAGTAAGGTTAGGTGTGAAAGCTTTGCTAGGGTTGGCGAAGGCTGGTACTTTTTAAAGGGGGGGGGTACAATCTTTGTAGTGTCCCTCTTTTATGTATATGTATGTACGTACGTACGTGCGTATGGATGGATGGATGGATGGATGGATGGCAGCTCTGTGGTGTTCCTCAGCCAAGCATGCATCTCCAAAAGTGGTCCCTGATCTGATCAAACAGACCCACAACTTACATAATTATGACTACTTCATACATCAGACAGAATTAGCCCGGTTGCTGTATCTCCAAAACTATGTGGTTATTTTGTGCTTAGATCCATCCATCATCCCATCCACCCATCCATCCATTCATCAATTCAATCCACCCATCCATCCTTCATCCATTTATCCCATTCATCCATCTATCTCATCCATCCATCTATCTCACCCACCCATCCATCCATCCATTTATCCCATCCATCCATCTCATCCATCCATCTATCTCACCCACCCATCCATCTATCCATCCATCCATCTGTTCATCCATCCATCTATTCATCCATCCATCCATCTATTCCACCCATCCATTTATCCCCTCCATCCATCTCATCCATCCATCTCACCCACCCACCTACCCATCTATCCATCCATCTATCCATCCATCTATTCATCCATTTATCCCATCCATCCATCTATCTCACCCATCCATCCATCTATTCCTCCATCCATCTATCCCATCCATCCATCCATCCATGCTTCATCCATCTATCTCATCCATCCATCTATCTCACCCATCCATCTATCTATCCATCTATTCATCCATCCATCTATCCCATGCATCCACCCATCCATCCTTCATTTATCCCATCCATCCAACTATCTCATCCATCCATCTATCTCACCCATCCATCCATCCATCCATCCCATCCATCCATCCTTCCATCCTTCATCCATTTATCCCATCCATCTATCTATCTCACCCATCCATCCATCCATCTATCCATCCATCCATCCATCTATTCATCCATCCATCCATCCCACCTACCCACCTGCCCATCATTCCTCAATGTGTGGGTGGGAGGAAAGAGAGAGGGAGGGAGGGTGGGAGTGAGAGATGTGGGTTTGTGACAGCTTGCCACCTGAATTATGGGTCCTCCATCACTGGAGGTTCTAAAAAATAGATTGGACAGCCATTTGAGCCAGATGGTCTCTTGCCTTAAGCAGTGGGCTTGATTAGAAGACCCCTGAAGCCCCTTCCAGCCCTATGATTGTAAGAGTGAAAATAATAGCCTCCTTCAGCTGGGTTCACATACTATGTTATTCTTAAGCTAACATGACATGGGCTCACACAACAAGCTCTCTTCAACTCTTAACTCTCTTCACACGGTCTGGTAAGATCTGCAAACCCAATTTTCAAGTAGGGTGTGACGTCTTATTTTAGCCCAGTTGCAGAAGAAGAATTGGGAGAGCTGGTGGGGGGGAGAATTAAAAATGTTATCAGCCTAGAATTGTTACATTTCCACAAATGGCCTAAGAACAGCCCCTCTTAAATTCCATCAACCCTTATCTGGCATCTAGTTCATTGACTAGATTCTTTGTGTGTCAGTTTGAGCAATAAATCTTCTGAAATGCAACTTTTTTTTGTATAGTCCTGATTCTTTGTGCCAGTATAATAATGGTCTTAAAATTACAGGAAGGCTAATTCTAGTGGAAGTCAGAATAGACTTCCTAAAAAGGGGAGAGGAGTTTTTTTAGAATGGAACCTTTGACCCAAGCAATGAGTTGAAGGCCTTTTCTCTGGAGGGCCTTGGAGAGCTACTCCTTGGAAAAGGTAGTGTTGATTTCAGTCCTGCCCTGGTCTGAGGCCTGAATTGGATGGTTCCAAGATCCGTTTTCTTGTTGTTTTTGAAAGAAGAGTTTGGCATGCCATCATTTGTGTCATGTCTAGTGGCTGTACCCGGGGCCATCTCTATTTTCTATCCCAAGATAATCTCTTACCGGCACCGTGTCCGGAGGTTGTACGCTACTAAATTGTAAAGTTGGGCTCTCTGACTAGATTTCCCTTGGTTGAGTGCTCTCTTTCTCTCTCTCTCTGTCTCCATCTTTCTCTCTCTCTCTCTCTCTTTCTCCCCACTTCTTCTCTCTCTTGTTCTTTCTCTTGTTCTCTCTCCCTCTGTCTGTCTTTCTTTTTTTTCTTTCTTCTTTCTTTCTCTCTGTTTCTCTTTCATTTCTTTCTCTCCCTCCCTCCCTCCCTCCCTCCCTCTCTCTTTCTTTCTTCTGTCTTTCACTTTCTTTCACTTTCTCTCTTTCTCTCTTTCCTCTTTCTTCTTTCTGTCTTTTTCTCATTCTCTCCCTCTCTTTCTCTTCTTCCTTCCTTCCTTCCTTCCTTCCTTCCTTCTTTTGCTTTCTTTCTCTTTCTCTTTCTTTTCTCTTTCATCTTTCTCTCTCTTTCTCTTTCCCCACTCCCTTTCTCTTCTTTCTTTCTTCTTTCTTTCATTCTGTCTTCTTTCTTTTGCTTCCTTCCTTCCTTCCTTCCTTCCTTCCTTCCTTCCTTCCTTCCTTCCTTCCTTCCTTCCTTCCTTCCTTCCTTCCTTCCTTCCTTCCTTTTCTTCCCCCCTCTCTCTTTCTCTGCCTCTCTACTCTCTCACTCCTTTCCATCCCCAAAGCAGAAGGCAGCCTCCTCTATCCTTTCCTCCTCCCTCCTGCCAGCATTATTAGCCATGTGTTAAGTTTCTGGTGTTGACCGTGGAGCTCTCAAAGGGCAATTTATCTCAGAGCAGCCAATCCAGGTCCCGCACTCAAACGAAGCCCAATGAGAAATGGGGAAAGCCAAGACCTCAACCTATCAGAGGGCCGGTATTCTAATCAGCTCAGTCTTTTATCAGAGGAAAGGAAGCTTCCTCTGAAGTTCAGTGTGGTGGCCAGTCAGCCAGTCTTGGTTTCGGGATTTGCAGGAAACTCATGGACTTGGGTCCCTGTTGCCTCGGTCAGCAGTTCAGTTCCAGGGTCTCTCCTGTCTGGATCCCAGCAAAAGAACTTTCCACAAAGAGCAGCAGGTGGACCAGGGTCCAGGGATGGCATTGCCAACAAGCCAAACGCCTTGGGAAGCGTAGAAGTGGCCGTCCTCAGTAGTAGGCGCCTTCTTTGCCAGCAAGCGGTCGAGCTATGGACTCCAACCTGCAGGGGACATTTCTCCTGAACGGCCCTCCTCTGTCCCCATTCCCGGAAGTGAAAGCCCCCATGTGCCAGTATTCTGTGCAAAACTCCTTTTACAAGCTCGGTCCCCCTGGGCTCAGCGCTCAGTTGGCATCTGGCACACCGCATGGCATCAGCGATATCCTCAGCAGACCGGTGGCTCCTCCAAACAACAGCCTCCTGTCCAGTTACTCCCATGTTGGGGGATTCAATGGACTGGGCGCCCAGGGCATTTACTATGGTCCCCAAATGGGCAGTTTTGCCAAGACGGGAAGCGAATATGTAGCCAGGGGCAGGAGCTGCTGGGCTGACCCGGTTCCGGACTGGCACGAAGGCCACGTATGTGGCAATTGTAAGTAACAAACTAGGCACGGGGAAAGGCTGCATGGCATGTGGGCACGGTGGTTGTGGATTGAGCTGGTTGAGAGCATCGCATAAGGGATGCCATTGATCTCAAAGAGTGGAGGAGATGTAGCAAAACTTTTATCGGATCTGGAAACTGGTCCCAGAATCTGTGCGGTTGTTCCAGGGACTTATTGGGGTGCTGTTTCATATATGTGGTGTTTTCCAAGGTGACATAAGAAGGTCTCATCTCCAAAACTGTTACAACTCAATTCTTGCAGAGAAGATACCACTGTGAGGTGGGAGTGGGGGGGGGGGACAATGGAGCACAAAGTATATAGAAGGAAGGATAATTTGCTGAGGAAGCTGAATGTGAATTTTTGTTGGAGCTGAGTGAAGTTGGGAGGTCCTGGAAGGAGGAGTGATCTGAATAAGAGCCTAAGGAACGAGGTGGGCTATTTTTCGATAGAAATAAAGAGTATAGGCTACATTCTATGGAGATGCTGATGAATATAGGAGATGATAGAGCTGCCAATGTTGAGGAATGTACAAACTCCATAGCAGTAATGTGAATAGGATTAGAATTATTAGAAAGAATTAGAATTAGAATTAGAATTAGAATTAGAATAGAATAGAATAGAATAGAATAGAATAGAATAGAATAGAATAGAATAGAATAAGAAAGAATAGAATAGAATAAGAAAGAATAGAATAGAATAGAATAGAATAGAATAGAATAGAATAGAATAGAATAGAATAGAATAGAATAGATATTGGAAGGAATAGAATAGAAGAGAAGAGAAGAGAAGAGTTGAGTTGGAAGGGACCTTGGAGGTCTTCTACTCCAACCCCTTGCCTAGGGAGGAGACCCTACACCACTTCAGACAAAATGGTTACCCAACATCTTTTTAAAATCTTCCAGTGTTGGAGCATTCACAACCTCTGGAGACAAGTTGCTCCACTGATTATCTGTTCTCACCATCAGGAAATTCCTCCTTAGATCTAAATTGCTTCTCTCCTGGATTAGTTTCCACTCGTTGCTTCTTGTCCTGCCTTCGTCAGGGGCTTTGCAGAATAGCTTGACTCCCTTTTCTTTGGGGCAGCCCCTGAGATATTGGAATGCTGCTATCACGTCATTCCTAAGATTCATTCTTTTCAAAGCAAGAGAAAGTTTAGCGATGCTAGAGTTACAATAGCAAGCCCATGATGGAACATGTGCAGAATTTTTGCCTCTGCTGCATCACTTGCAGATGACTTTTTCGTTTCTGGAGTTCTGTCCAACCTTCCTCCTAACCTCACATTCCTGCACTCACTTTTGTTTCACAATTCAGCATCTCAAAGAAAGGGTTTTTTTTTTTATGGTCTTCTAAGAAGCCCACCAGATTCACCTGGTGGGATGGAAAGGTTTCTCGAATCTTCCTGGTTTGCTCAAAGGCAGAATATCCTCTAAATCTCAGCTGCCACCCAAGTGCCCCTTGGAATGACTGATGGGGCCAAGCAGTCCAGGGTAGCTGATAGGAGACTCAATTAAGAGCAAGGAAAGAGGCAAGGAGCAACTCATTAGAAGCAAGGGCAGGGCCAACTATTTTTTTTTTTTGTATTGAGAGCAAAAGGACTCTTTCTACCCCATTGCCTGAAGAGATGGTGGGGACCCTGAACCCCAAAAGTTCATCACATTCTTTGGTTAGAATCTCCTGGCCGTTCAAATTATTGTAGACCGCAAGATGGAGAAAAACCAGGAAGATATTCCATAATGGAGAAAGAGAGAGGGAGGGAGAGAGGGAGGGAGAGAGAGAGGGAGGGAGGGAGAGGGAGAAAGGGGAAGAGGGAGGGAGGGAGGGAGGGAGGGAGGGGGAGGGAGAGACAAAGAGGGAGAGACAGAGGGAGAGGGAGGGAGGGAGGGGAGGGGAAGGGAGACACGAAGTGAGGGACAGAGAGGGAGGGAGGGAGAAACAGAGAGAGGGAGGGAGAGGGAGGGAGAGGGAGAGAGGAAAGGAGGAAGGGACAGAGGGAGAGAGAGAGGGAGGGAGAGGGAGGGAGGGAGAGGGAGAAAGGGGGGAGAGGGAGGGAGAGACAAAGAGGGAGAGACAAAGAGGGAGAGAGAGGGCGGGAGACACGAAGCGAGGGACAGAGAGGGAGGGAGGGAGAAACGGAGAGAGGGAGGGAGAGAGGGAGAGGGAGAAACAAAGAGAGGGAGGGAGAGGGAGAGAGGGAGGGAGAGAGGGAGAGGGAGAGAGAGGGAGGGAGAGAGAGGGAGAAAGGGGGAGAGGGAGGGAGAGGGAGAGACAAAGAGGGAGAGAAAAAGAGGGAGAGGGAGGGAGGGAGGGGAGGGAGACACGAAGCGAGGGACAGAGAGGGAGGGAGGGAGAAATGGAGAGAGGGAGGGAGAGGGAGAGGGAGAAACAAAGAGAGGGAGGGAGAGGAAGGGGGAGGGAGAGAGGGAGGGAGGGAGAGGGAGGAAGGGACAGAGGGAGGGAGAGGGAGAGAGAGGGAGGGAGAGGGAGAAAGGGGGAGAGGGAGGGAGAGGGAGAAAGGGGGAGAGGGAGGGAGAGGGAGAGACAAAGAGGGAGAGACAAAGTGAGGGACAGAGAGGGAGGGAGAGAGAAACGGAGAGAAGGAGGGAGGGGGAGGGAGTGGGAGAAACAAAGAGAGGGAGGGAGAGGGGAGGGAGAGGGGGAGAGGGAGGGAGAGGGAGGAAGGGAGAGAGGGAGAGAGAGGGGGAGGGAGAGGGAGGGAGGGAGAGGGAGGAAGGGACAGAGGGAGAGACAGAGAGAGATAGGGAGGGAGAGAGGGAAAGGGAGAGGGAGAATCAGGGACAGAGAGGGAGGGAGGGAGAGGGAGAAAGGGGGAGAGGGAGGGAGAGGGAGGGAGAGGGAGGAAGGGACAGAGGGAGAGACAGAGAGAGAGAGGGAGGGAGAGAGGGAAAGGGAGAGGGAGAATCAGGGAGAGAGAGGAGGGAGGGAGAGGGAGAGACAAAGAGAGGGAGGGGGGAGAGAGAGGGATGTTCAAAAACACCCACCCCCCCATTGTACCGCAAAGTAGGCTCCAAAGTTTACCATCTTTTTTTGGTTTTAGTTTAGTTTAGTTTCCTTTATTGTCCTTGCACCTTGTACAATGAAATTAAACACCATCTTCAGTGTGCATTACAAGTATAAAAATAAAACACAAACACACATCCTTCACATTCCATACAATTATATTGAAAACCCCTGATATTGCATTCATATTGCACTATACAGTAGAATTCAACAGAGCTACTGCACAGATTTGGAGTTCTTCAGCGCAAACTGAGATTCCCAGAAACATGGTTGACCTCTGCAGAATCCTCCACACACATCAAGGGAAGCTTCAGCTATTAAAAGGAGACATATTAGATTGGTAGAAAGGGATAGCCACAGTAAAATCTTACTCTTTCACACACACAAACACACAAGCACCCCTAAAAAACGGGGAAAACGACTCAGATTTGGCCACTGCTGTCCACTTGGGGTAGAAACAGAGAATAATAGAGTTGGAAGGGACCTGGGAGGTCTTCTAGTCCAACCCCCTGCTTAGATAGGAAACCCTACACCACTTCAGACAAATGGTTAACCAGTCTCTTCTTAAACACTTCCAGTGTTGGAGCATTCACAACTTCTGGAGACAAATTGTTCCATTGATCAATTGTTCTCACTGTCAGTAAATTTCTCCTTAGTTCTAAGTTGCTTCTCTCCTTGTTTCCATCCATTGCTTCTTCTCTTGCCTTCTGGTGCTTTGCAGAATAGCTTGACACCCTCCCCCATCTCCTTCTTTGTGGCAGCCACTGTTTTCTTCCTAACAGTGAGGACAATTAAACCAGTGGAACAGAAGTTGCCTTCAGAAGTTGTGGGTGCTTCATCAATGGAGATTTTAAAGAAGAGATTGGATAACTGTATGTCTGAAATGGGATGGGATTTCCTGATTCAGCAGGGGTGGGTTGGACTATAAGACCTCTATGTTCCCTTCCAGCTCTATTCTGATTAATGGATATATGTCTTTGCTGCCTTGAGTTATTTGAAAACCAAAATAAGGGTGGGATTAAAAAAAAATCTATTGAATTATTTGTAAACAATAATAATGGTGGGATTAAAAAAACAAATTTAATTATTTGTAAATAATAATAACAGTGGGATAAAAAATAAACAAATGACACACAACACACAAAAACACACACACATTATCCATAAAGCAGAGAATAAGGAAGGCAATTGATTATTTTAGATCATCAGTCTCTTGGGGCACAGAAAAGGAGGAAGCCAGAGAAATTCTCCCTTTAAGTAAGGAGGAAAAAAAAAAAATCAAAGCAAAGGTGAGTAAGACCAAGACATGCTACACAATAATAAAACCAATCGTGAAAAAACTTCAAATAAAAAAGAAAGAGGAAGAAAGCTCAAAGGAAAAAAATGGTGTAGGGTTTCCTGCTTGGGCAGAGGAGGGGGTTGGACTAGATGACCTAGAAGGTCCCTTCCAACTTTTCCGTTATTAAAAGAAAGCGAATTGGAGAGTCTTGGTCGATAGATATCAACCCTGAGAAGGAAGAAAAAGTTGATTCTTATGGCTTCCATGTGTAGAAGGCTCTCAGAAATGGGGAGCGTGGATGGTTAGCCTCAGGGCAGGTCATTTGGAGTGGAGAGGAAAAGGGGAGGTCAGTTGTGGTCACTGTGCCATGTAGACTTTGTGGAAGAAGTCGGGGAAGACACTCCTCCACCATGGAAGGCACCCCTGATTAGCATTCTGGCCCCTTGGGCAAACTTGCTGCTTCCTTACATCTTTGTAGCTAGTTTTGTGGGACAGCAAGCTGTTGGAAATTCACACCAAATGCTTGTGCATGCACACGCATAGACACAGAGAGAGAAAGATATTTCCCCTGAGATTTGCATGAAAAGACAGTAATCTTCAGCAATATCAAACATCATCAGAGCTTGCTGTTTTCTTGGAGATTAGGGACACAAAAACAGCATTTAAATAGCCACTTTCCTGAAACTCCAAACCCACCTCTCAGCGAAGGGTATTAAGATCTGGTGCCCGTGGGAAGAAGGTGAAGGTTTGCCCATCTAGTCTCCCTTTTACAGAAAGTGAGGGACCTTGGAAGGGACCTTGTAGGTCATCTAGTCCAACTCCCCACCCAAGCAGAAGACCCTATATCATTTCTGATAGATGGCAGTCCAGTCTCTTCTTCTTCTCTTCATCAGTGATGAAGCTCCCACAGCTTCCGGAACAACTTCTGTTCCCTTGGTTGATTCTTCTCTCTATCAGAAAATTCCTCCTTATTTTCAGGTTGAATCTTTCTCCTTGTTCAGTTTTCATCGGTTATTCCTTGTCTGGCCTTTGGGTGCTTTGGAAAATAGCTTGACCCCCTTCCTCCTCTCTGCGGCAGCCCCTCAAATATTAGAACACTGCTATCCTGTCTCTCCTGGTTCTTCTCTTCACTGGATTAGCCACTTGTGGGTTCCAAAGATATAACTGCAGACCTGTAATGCAAAACGAAAGAAAGCAACTACTCGCAGTTCTTTCTGCTGTCCTGTGTAAAGGGCCAAAGAGCAATTAGAAGTTACATTAGGGGGTTTCAGAATGAGTGGAGGGAATGCTCCGAGACAGCAGCTAGCTTCATTATTAAAAGTAAGGGGAAATTTTGCAACCCCTAAAGCAGGGGTTGCAACACAGCAGAGGGCAAATCAGAATTGGCTGTTTGCTTGGAATATTTCAGCTGATTCAAATTTGCTAGTCAGCTAGTTAAAGCAATGCCACCATTTCTGTTGGTCAGCACGTGTGGTCTTTGTGCATCGCCTGAGCTCTGTCTCTCGTATTACCTGCTTAGCCTTTCTGGGTTGTCCTGCCCCACGTTCCTCCCTGCCTACAAGCCATCCCAATCCCAAAAGGCCCTGGCCTGACTGGCCATGCTCCTCCCCATTTTCCTCCCAAGCCAATGAAGCCACCCCCTCAATCTCTGTCTTCCCCCACAGATTCACAGATTCTGGTGGGGGGGCATGACAGTTTTTATTTGGTGTGACTGTGGCCAGGCAGAGCTCAAGTTGGGTGTTTGCAATGGCCTGCCAAAAGGGGACTTTGGGGTGGACATCTGGGGGGGGGGGAGTCTCGATTACTGGTCAGTAAGACTTGGTTAGCCCCTTCCTATCTAAAGAGAGGCTCCGGGGAAGATGTTGAAGCAGGGATTCAGCTGGTATGGACCAATTTGAGAGAACCGATAGTTCCGGCGATGAGTTGGCCCCATCCACCCGCCCCTGCGCTAGTCTGTCCTATATTTCCTTTGTTTGAAGCCCAGTTGATAGGCATGGCAGAGTGGATTGTTGTGCCTCACTGGGGCTGAAGGTAAGGTAAGTTTTAGAGCTGTTTTCTAAGGCACCATGCGCGCTTGCTCACTAAACTGGTTGTTACACTGGTTGAATTGAAGCCGGGCCTATTCCATATCCAGTAAGCTCAGACATTCAATGTGGGGAAAGAAGAAACTCCTTGAGAGCCATCCTGCCCAGAAGTTTTGAGATTCAAAACATTAGTTAACTTTGGGTGCTGCCCTTGGGGTAAGCTGCGTGCCAGTCTGTGACCATGCTGCCCGTCTCCCTCCAAACAGCCGCAGGGCACCTGGGTGACGGCCTCCACAAGAAGAAACACACACGGCCAACCTTCACAGGCCACCAGATCTTTGCCCTGGAGAAAACCTTTGAACAGACCAAATACTTGGCTGGGCCTGAGCGGGCACAACTGGCATATTCCCTGGGCATGAGTGAATCCCAGGTAAAGGTGAGTTTTCCATACTCAAAACTATGGAGAACGAGGCAGGCAGGGCCAAGGGATGTAGAGGTTGGCTTCATGGATAACCCACCTTCTCAGCTTAAATGGGTTAGCAAGACCCAACTTATCCATCTAGAAATTAAAGCTATAATTTGGAGAAGGGGCTTATTGGCAACTTATTTAAATTCTAAAGATCAGTATGGAGAAGCTAATAAGAGGTTGCTTCATGATAATGAGATGTTCAGATCCATTCCCCAAATATCCAATTACTAGCTAATTGCAAGTATAAATATAGATGCCGTAGATATAGTTGGGGTGTCTTTATTTGTATCAGCTATGCTGTACCTGTGTGAGTCCTCAATGAGTTATGGAAAGGTATCTTGTAGCTGAGGAATCTTTTTCCAGAAAGATACCAGGGGAATTTGTTGAATTCTGCAGAGCATCTGGCCACTGGTGGGGCCTCTGAGCACCTCTGGAGGTTTGAGAACATCTCAATGGGTTGGTTTCAAGATGTGGATGGATATCTTTCAATCCCTCCATCTATTCATCCCTCCATCCCTCCATCATCTATTAAGAGTGTCTACAAAGCACCCATATTAGATCTATGTGTCTACTTTGGAAGCTGCTTCTTTTTACTTCTGATTAAAAAAACAGCTGCTCTGCAGGATCACACATATTTAGAAAGAGTTCTTTTTAAGAGATAGATTAGAAAGGGGGTTGGACTAGAAGACCTCCAAGGTCCCTTCCAACTCTGTTATTCTAAAATATGACTTTTGTACCTTATCTATTTGCATGTCTGTTTATATCATGTATCATTTCTCTCTCCTGTTATCTCTATCATCTGTCTCACTCTTATCTATCATCTCGTCTGTCTATATCTATCTATCTATCTATCTATCTATCTATCTATCTATCTATCTATCTATCATCTGTCATCTATCATCTATCATCTATCATCTATCATCTATCTAATCTATCTCTAGTGCTCTCTCGCTCTCTCATCTATCATTATCTATCACATATAATCGTCATCATCTCTCTATCATCTCTCTATCATTTATCATCTATCACCTTTCTCTTTCTCTAATCTATCATCTATCATTATCACCTCTCTTTCTATAATCTATCTTCCTATCATTATCTATCACCTTTCTCTTTCTAATCTATCTCTATCATCTATCTATTAACCTGGAACTTAGTAGGTATCCTGAAAAGTGTCCATGGGCATCTGATTGGCAGTGCCCATCCTGACTTGGGATAAAAATAGAACTCACACCTTGCAGTTCGGGAGTGAAATTGAGCCTGTGTCCATTTCCTCAACTAAAAACGGTTATGGAACTAATCTATTTCCGACTCTGGATTGCCCTAGACACGCCAATTAAAAACATGGACATGATGATACTTTTGTCTTCATTAAACTTCTACCCAATGCTAAAATTAAAAACACACCAAAGGACTTCCTTTTGCTTTTAAGGCTGCCAGCTTGCCGTGAGCAGAAAGCAGATCTTCTTGCCAAAAAGATAGCCACTTTCAAATCAGAATCCGCATGCTTACCCAAGTCGCCCTTTATTTTTCCTAAAATTCAGCCTTCATGTCAAAATGACAGCTGTCCATCCTCGCAGCATATGTGACAGATTGACAGGGTGAATTGGGTCTGAAATAGAGTATAAAGAACTGAAGCATTGAGGACAACCAGGTCCAGTTTGACCCTTTCCACACCTGCTGCAGGTACATCTTGTTGAGTTTCTCTAGCTTTGAACATCCCAGCAAAGGAATTCAGAGGCTGAGACATCACTCCAGGGATGGAGGTCAAAAAAGATAGGATGGCAATTACATTCACACAGTTGGAGCCCCACCATTTTTAAATATGACTCACATAAAAATCCCCCCATCCCTGTGGACACTTCTGATCCTGTCATTGTTCCTGATGATTCTTGACTCTTGACGAATGTATCTTTTCTTTTATGGACACTGAGAGCATTTGTACCAAGACAAATTCTCTGTGTGTCCAATAATCACACTTGGCTAATAAAAAAGAATTCTATTCTATTCTATTCTATTCTATTCTATTCTATTCTATTCTATTCTATATTCTATTCTATTCTATTCTATTCTATATTCTCTCCTATTCTATGCTACATACTCTCCTATTCTATTCTATATACTCTATATTCTATTCTATTTTCTAGTCTAACCTATCCTATCCTAGCTTCTATTCCTATTCTATTCTATTCTATTCTATTCTATTCTATTCTATTCTATTCTATTCCATTCCATTCCATTTTCTATTCTATTCTATTCTATTCTATTCTATTCTATTCTATTCTATTCTATTCTCATATTTGGAAAAGGTCCTGTTGGAGATGGCTTTTTCAAAGTTCAAGAGCTTTGATGTCTTGGTTACTCCCTTCTGAACCTTGTTCTTTCACCCTCTCTCTCTCTCTCTCTCTCTCTCTCTCTTTTTTGCAAAAATAAATGCGGCTATGGATTGCCTCTAAATTAATAATTAAAAACTCTTGCCCAGCTCAACAACCCATTAAGACAGCCACCTCTCATTGGAGCATGTACAGCCAATTCATCTGGCGAGCTTGTCAGTGGGTTAATTGTGTGATTAAATCTTCATAAATAGGAGCAGAAATTAATTGTTGGTTCTGAAGGGAGTGGAGGTGGGGGGGAAGAGACTTCAAATAACACAGGCATTCCCGCCTTAGAAAATAGCACCTTCTTCCATGTTAGAACAAGGAAAACATTTCAATTAAAAAAAAAATAAAGTCCATGGCCCAGTGAAATGGAAACATTCCTTGGCACTTCGGCCCTTTAAAGGTTTTGAATCAAGTGATCAAATCAATTAATTGTCTAGAGCAGGGGTGTCAAGCTCGATTTTATTGAAGGCCACATCAGGGTTGTGTTTAACCTTGGGAAGGGTGGGGTGGGCATGGCCAACTCAACATCACTTGTGTCGGGGGCACTTGTGGTGCTCTACCAGTGAAAATGGGCTCCCGAGCTCTGTTTTTGGCTGGCATGGCCTTCTGCAACCCTCTGCCAGTGAAAACAGAGCTTGGGAGGGCTCCCGAGCTCCATTTTCACTGGCAGAAGCACCATGGACTGGTCCTTCACTATTTCCAGGGCAGCCCTGTGGGCCAGATCTAAGCAACCTGTGAGTTGGATCCACCCCCTGGGCCTTGAGGTGACACCCTTGGTCAGCAGTCTGCAACCTGTGGCTCTGGAGCCACATGTGGCTCTTTCGGCCCTCAGCTGATCCCACCACTGGCTGGGCCCTCCCCTCCCTGTCATTCCTCACCTGGCCTGAGAAGGTAAGGGTGATGGCGGGGGGATGGAGGCTCACTCCATATTCCAGAGCAAGAGGTGACTGGATGGAAGTGAGTGATGTGGAGTCGGCCACGCCTACCCAGTCACACCAGTTGTTAAATTATTGGTTCCTGGTGCTTTCTTTCTTGTGGGAAACAGGTCCAAATGGCTCTTTTGAGTATTTAAGGTTGCAGACCTCTGCCCTTGGTCTAGAGCATGCAATTGGAGACTCAGTCCAGAGTACAACCTTTTGCCAGATCTTTGTGCTCCAAGGCAGAGTGGCAACTGCAACAGGAAGTCTGCTAAATTTATCTCCCCAAGAGCCACCGCTCTCAGAATTTCCTCTCTCTGATAACCAGTTCCTCCTTTCTGTTTTCTCCCCAATGACCATCTCCCTGGAAAGGGTCAATCACATTGGCCCAACAGTTGAACTAACTTCTGGTTAAGATGGGGTCCCCAGGGGCTTAGATGTCTCAGGGGCTGTTAGGTTGCCCATCCCTAGTTCAAATCTAGGCCATGTTCTTGTAAACCCCAGGATCTCTGATGGCCTTGCCTCCCTCCCCGCTCCTTCCCAGGTGTGGTTCCAGAACCGGCGCACCAAATGGAGGAAGAAGAGTGCCCTGGAGCCTTCCTCCTCTTCCCCACAAGCAGGCGCTGGACCAGGAGAGCGCCCCATCTCTGATGAGGATGACGAGTACAACAAGCCCTTGGATCCAGACTCCGATGATGAGAAGATACGTCTCCTGTTGCGCAAACACCGGGCCACCTTCTCCATCCTGGGTCTAGGCTCCCACAGTGGCTGAGAAGGGCTGGGCTTGATGGCGCTTGCAGCTTCTAGGGTGCAGAAGTTGGATTCAGCAGGCTGGACTTGTGGGGGGGTGGGCGTGTCTCGATGGTGAGAGGGGTGGGGAGGCCTTTCTCAAAAGGACACAGAGGTTGCACTTCTGGATTTGGTGCAGATGGGTAAGCTGCTGTGGTTGCATACCAGCAGTGGGATCCTACCTGTTCTGCTACGGTTCGGTGATCACATGTGCACACACCTAACACACGTACGCAGCTTTCCCCACACCAGTTGAGGCCTGCAGCGCCAATCAACAGAGGATAAAGAAGAGAAAAGGGCAGGTGGGACGGCTGATCCTGCACTTGTCTCTTCTTTCTCCTTTCAGCTGATCGTTACAACTGGTTTGGGTGAACCGGTCTGAACCGGTAGCATACCACCATTGCTGTACACATGTCTGGGGTCAAGGAAGAAGCTGGTTAATATTCAGCTTGCCCCTTGGACCTGAGGTTTGCCTGCAGCCAGAGTTGTTTCGGATAGTGAGATGGGTGGCGGATAAATTTAATTACATAAAACAACATGAAATGTATAAAATGTATGATGGCAAACACTTTCCTGAATGGAAGAGAAGCATTGAACTGTGGGGTCCTTGGTGCTCCCTGATGGCCTCCCTGGTGGTCTCCTTGCAGACGTTTCATGACTCAACTAGGGAACATCACCAGTGCTAGAAAGGAACGGGGTGGGCTCTTTGTGGTCTGCTCTGTCACTACCAATGTTGGTGAGTTTTGGCGGTTTTTTGATTAGGTTGTGGTTGTTGTTTTTTAGTGTTTGAGTTGACATATCCTTGATTGGGGTATTGTTTATTTATTTTTTGATGGTCTGGTATTAATCTTGGTGTTAATCTCTGCTGATCTGGATACTGATTTCTAGCAAGGAGAGCTTGTGGCCTCTTAGGTTTTGGATCATTTCTTTTAAATGGTATGTAGATGTGGTTTATCTCCAAGTGCCCGTTGATGGCTGATTTATCAGAGTGCCAGGCTTCCAAGAAGCAGAGATTTTATTTATTTTATTTTTTATTTTATTTGGTTTGTCAATTGCTTAGAAGATAATAGGTATAAGTAAAAACATAGTTATGAATACATGGATACATATAAGAAAAATAAAAGAAACAATAGGACAGGGACGTTAGGCACATTGGTGCGCTTATGCACGCCTCCTACAGACCTCTTAGGAAAGGGGTGAGATCAGTAGTAGACAGTCTAAGGTTAAAGTTTTTGGGGTTTGGGGAAGAAACCACAGAGTCAGGTAGAGTATTCCAGACATTGACCACTCTGTTGCTGAAGTCGTATTTCCTGCAATCAAGTTTGGTGTGATTAACCTTGAGTTTGTATCTATTGTTTGCTCTTGTGTTGTTATGGCTGAAGCTGAAGTATACATTGACAGGTAGGACATTGCAATGTATGATTTTATATACTATACTTAGATTGGACCAAAGGCAGCGTAGTTCTAGGTTTTCTAGGTCTAGAGTTTCAAGTCTGGTGGCATAAGGTATTCTGCAACCAGTAGAGGAATGGGGAAGCTACCAACTCAAACACTCGAACAGTAAACAATAGCCTTGAAATCACCAAGAATACTCTCTCCGAGACTGATAGGGCAAGTCATTTGCATACGAACAGGGAGCAAATCCCACTCCCTTCTAGCACGGGTGATGTTACCTAGTTGGGTAATAAAACACTTGCAAAAAACCCCAACCAAGCTCAGAGAGCACCAAGGACCCCAGAACTCCTTTACATGCTTCAACCTCCCCTTGCAAACATTCCTTCTGGACCTGAAATCAATATAGGAATATGAAGAATAGCATTAAATCAGAGCACTTTACTTAGCTTCATTCTTTTGCTATTTTCTCAAAAGGAGGCAAAATGTCTTCTCCAATTGTTTGCAATTTTGTCAAAGTTCTTTGTAATGCACAGCGATACAGAATTGCTTTTGATAAGAAGTAAGCTATAATTCCCAGGTTAGGGAAATGACATATAAAGTAAGTAATGTAGACTTGTAACATACTTAGTGTAGGATGGATAAATTAAAACCCAGCAGCCTTGCTGGAATAATTCTGACAAATGCAATTTCTATGGCAGGAGTTTGACAACAGAGGAAAACACGTCTGGAGCATTGTTTTAAAAATCTGATTTAAAAATAGGCATCAAATCCTATATATAGATAGAATTTGATGTATATAATTTGATGTATATTTGATGTATATATACATATATAGGCATATAAAGGAGGATTTCCTTTACACTGAAAGTAAGAAATGCAAGCTTTTTAAAAAGCTTGATGTAATATGTATGTGTGGATGTATAAAGGGAGTCCTCCTTTAACAACTCCAATTGGGGCTGGCCATTGAAAGTGTACGCTAATTGAAACCACAACTGTGTTAGGATCTTTTTTCCCAACTTTTTTGCTTTAGAAACCAGCATGTGAGGATTGGTCATATAGTTAATTTTCCATCACTGTTGCAACTACAAGTTGTGGCTAAACAAAGCGGTTGTGAAACTTGAATCACAACTGTAATTCCAGGTTCAATTACAGTTGCAAGCCCAGGATTATTTGTAATTTTAAAATTCAGTATAATCCTTCCCTGAAGCCTTCCCTAAGATTCAGGATTCATTTTATCCTATTCATGCACTGGGGATGGCTTTGTTTCCAGATATTGTGTTTTAGGGGTTTAGTTAATATAGCTCCACTTTTCCAATTTGCACATGCCATCGAAAGATTATGGGAATTGCCCCCCTGTAACTGGACAGAAACAGAGGCAGGGGGAAATCACACTTCTTTTCATTTCCTTCTAGTGTTTTGTCTCCTGGTTTAATTTCTTTTTAAAAGCTACTTTTGCATAGATTTGTTTCCAGATGTGATATATTTTGCTGATGTTAAAAATAAAAAAGGTGCATCATTTGATATCAGGAAAGGAAGATCATTCAACTTTTCTCATCTGCCTTTTTTTTTTTTTTTTGTTTAACCTGTTTCCCAGCCTGGGAAAAATGGGAAACTATGATAGGTGAAACAGAATTAGAGAAGGAAAGACCAAAAGGGGCTAATTTGTGGGTGGAGAAAGGGCTGAACACCTGGGCATTCATGCCCAGGAGATGGGAATCTGATTTTGAAAAACTGAAACCCCTTTCTGTACCCTTCCTTAGCTAGCAACCAAATTCGTAGGCTTCTGAGTTGTGTGATGCAGCTCTTTCAATTTTCAAAAATTGTATTAAGAAAGAAAAAACCTGTACAAAATTGCATATATTTATGGAAAGCATAGCAGAATTCACAACAAATGTGTACAATCATGTTCAGAGAAATGTGCACCCAATGTATGCAGGGTAAGTGCAAGCTTCTTCTTCAAAAAAATATACATCCCCTTACTTGATGTACTGTACTTGTGAAAAATGAGAGAGAAAAAAAGAAACTGTAGATCCCCATAAATGGGGGATGAAACATAACAGATTCATTCATCCCTCCTGCTCCTATACGCACATCGCCTGCAACATTTGCTTCTGTCATCTTCAAAATAGGGCAGGGCATCTCCAAAAGTTTGGAGCAATAGATAAATAAATCTTGATATTTCCCACTTTCAAGCCGCGATAGTTGAAGATTTGCAAACGACGTGGTTTGCTTTCCAGGAGGTGAACGCCTGGATCTTCTGGCAGGTGGGAGAGATAATAGGAAAATAACCAAGTTTATCTTGGTTTTCCCTCCCAAAAGGGACTTGAAAATCTCTAATATGGAATGAAGACAAAGATTCCCTTAATTGTCAAGAGCTTCAATTTGTTCCATGTCTGTTGTTGTGGGTGCATTTGTGTGTCTGTTGAGTGGAATCTGACCTTCTTTTTCTTCTCAGTTATTTTCGTATCTGCAAACTGTTAGAAAGCACAGAATGCTGCGGATATTCTGTAGAGATGTGTTTGCAGTTTAATGTAGTCCAGGCATATCAATGAGATTCAGGGTGAAACTTCCTGTGGTGAGGAAAAGTCTGCAAAACTGGGAAACAGCATAAATCAAACTGAATATTCCCCACTGCTGTGCCTGGCTTGGTTACAGTTGGTGAATGGCAGAAGGTTCTTTGGAGCCCTTGGTGTGGATGGGTGCATGCCTGGCGGGAGCGTGGGTGAAGTGCATGGGGTGATAAAGGATGCCCTGGGGATGGGGGGGATGAGCTGTACATACAGGTGCCAATCAAATTCCTCAATAAAAAACATAACCTTAATGTACCTCCAGTGCTGGTTTTTTTTCTCCTCCACACACAGCAGAGAGCGGAAGAAGAATGGCGGCTCAGGGAAGGATTCATAGGGAGGTGTCTGTGTGTGACTCCCAAATCACATTGGCTTTGTTCAGGGAAAGGAGGAAGAGGAAAGAAAAAAGGAGGGAAGGAGGAAGGAAGGGAAAAAAGGAATAAGGGGGGGGAAGGAAGGGAGGAAAAAAGGGAGGGAGGTGAGAGGGAGGGAGGGAAGGAGGAAAGGAAATGGGGATAACATCACCCTTGTGACTGTCACTTTAGTGATTCTGTAAAGTGTTTTTTTTTTTTTTTAAGGGAGATAAGCATGTTTGGGTCCTTTTCCGCAAAAAATGCCAACTTTTCTCCTCTTATTTGCTGATGAGAATAATACCTGCCAGGGTTCCGGGTCTCCATATAGCTTGACTGTTGTTTTTAGGGAAATCGAAATGTTGGGTGGCCTTTTCTCTTGGGCCCAGGTGAACCCCCCCCCCCCCGATAAATTGGAGTGAAAGAATGCCGCTGAGACAGACTTTTAAAATGGCTGGATTGCTCTCTTAAGTCAGGGGTCTTCAGGTGGGCCAGAAAGATAAGCCGCTTCTATTTGTTGTGATCTCAGTTCTTCTTGCAGGTGGAAGAAGGGGGAGAAATTCTTCGCTGGAGCCCTTGTACTTTCTCGAGTCTTGCTTGTCAGTTCAAAAGTCATTCCAAAGTCGGTCTTGCTGAAACCTATTAGCACACAATCAATCTCAATTTATCTTGGGCCGACCAGCAGGAACCTATTGAGCTGTCAAAGAGGCAGAATTGATGCGGTGTCGATAGCTCCTGTTTGCGCCTGTTCCTCCTGGCCAGGCAGTTGGGAGGTGCTGAGTGTGCTTGGGTCAAGTGCTGAAGTCTACAAGGGTTGGGTCCCAGTTCCAAGATTGGAACCTTCCAGAAACAGGGCTGCTGTAGAAACCCAGATTTCGACCAGAAGTCAAAGAAAGCAACCCGATTAGAAGAAAAATGGGGTGAGATATCTAGATCGAAATCTAGATCGGGGGTGGTGATGGTCCCCAACTCCCAGTTCAGTGAACTGGTAGTTTGGATGACTGAGTGGCCCTGCCCTGTCCCACCCTACCCTGCCCATCTCAGGAATCCCCATGCAGCCCATTTTGGACCCCAAGGAAATGCAGGGGGTACGTGGAATTCTGGGAGGTGGAAAATGGGCACCCTCCACAGCCTGTTTTCATTCCCAGAATGGTGCAGGAGGCCAACTAGGCCAGTGGTCACCAACTGGTAGGCCGGGGACCACTGCTGGGCCGCGATAATATTTTGCTAGTCCGCAGAGAAATGTTCTCCCATGAAAGCAATTAATCCAGGCTGCGCGGGAACACAAGGCACAGCCCATATGACCTGCCCACTCTTTGGCTGAGTGCAAACCTTGAGTAGAGCCATGCGAACTGAAACTGGGAGATGAGACCAACAGTGGGGGAGGGAAATCCGCCCCGGGGTGGCTTACTGACATTGGTGGGAAAGTCGGTCCCAAGACTGGCCCTTTGGTCATCCCGGAGCAGCTGCTCCTCCAGTCCATGGGAGGCTGGTGCACCCGGGTGGAGGAGTAGCTGCTCTGGGATGACCAAAGAGCCAGTCCTGTGACTCCTGCAGCTCTGGAATATGGGACTGACTTTCCCACCAACGTCAGCAAGCCACCGTCAGTCAAAATTCATCTTAGTGGTTTGTGGGATTTAAAATTATGAGTTTGGTGGTCCCTGAGGTCCAAAAGGCCATGCCCACCATGGCCACGCCCAACCAGCAACTGGGCAGAGAACCAATTGTTAAATTATTTGAAGCCCACCACTGCATTTGTAGGGCATTTTCCTGTAATGTAGCCCCCTCTTTCAAGATTGTAGTTCCTGGTGGAATCTACCTTTGAGGGAACTAGAAGTGAGATAGCTAATCACCCCTCTCTGCCTCCCAGGGCAGGACCAACCATGACTCCATCTCAGGTGGCAGCTGGCTGGAAGCAAACACAGCTGCAATATCTGGAGAGCAGGAAAATCAATGGGTGATAAGGTCCATCAAGCAGCAATTAATAAACCAACCCAGAGCAACACGGGAGGGAGAAAGGCTGGGATCCATTGCCCATTGCTAAACCTGCTTTCCTGAGTCTTTTCTTCCAAGCTAGAAGGTCAACTGGCATTTTCGGTCCACATCATCCACCAGCAAGAAGGTTAAAAATAGACTTTAAAAAGAAAGGATGGTTTGTAGGTCTGTGTGCTCGAAGCCATGCCACCAATGTGGCAGGGCTTCAACCAGCCTGATTGAGTCTGCCATCTTGATTTAGTTGGCTGTGGATTCCCCTGTTATCCATCTGGCCTTTTGAAAATGGCCAACATTTGAATACGGAAGGGCGAATATGGCTTGTGTTTTGTGATCGTGGTCCTTAGGGCAGCCATGTTTTTTGAATCCAGTTCTGTCATACTTTTAGAACCATACAGCTACAGGACTGGAAGGGACAGTTTTTAGAATTTACAGAATAATAGAGTTGGAAGGGACTTTTGAGGTCTTCTAGTCCAACCCCCCCCCTCCCCGCTCAGGCAGGAAATCCTATACTATTTCACACCAATGGTTATCCAATCTCTTCTTAAAAGCTTCTAACCTTCCTCTCTCTTCCCCCCCTTTCTCTCTTCTCCTCTTCTTCCCTCTCCTTCCTTCCTCTTTCTCCCTCCCTCCCTCTCTTCCTTCCTCCCCTCATTTCTCTTTCTCTTTCCATTCCTTCCTTCCTTCCTCTCTTTTTCTTCCTCCCTCCCTCCCTCCTTCCTTCCTTTCTTCCCTTCTCTTTCTCTTTCTCCCTCTCTCCTCTCTTCCTCCTCTCCCTTCCTTTCTCCTTCTCTTTCCGTTCCTTCCTTTCTCTCTTTGTCTTCCTCCCTCCCTCCCTCCTTCCTTCCCTCCCCTACAATTGAAATCTGAAAGCAAATGCAAACTTTTAACCATTTAGTTTGATTAAAGATTTTGCTAGGTTTGTGCCCAAGGTGAACATAGAACAGAAAAGAGAAGACAATAACAGAGCTGGGAGGGATGTTAGCAATCTTCTCCTCTGAAATGAATCAGAATCCCCAGCCTGCAAGAAAGTCAGATGTGATTGTCTCAAATTTCCCTTTAGATGTTGCCAGAAGAACCCCAAAGTTCTTTGTCCAAGTCCTTAAGGAGATGTTCTTGAGGGTTTCAGAGGGGAGGCAGCTTCTAGACTGTAATGGGGGCCAGGGATAAAGTCTTGCCAACTTCCCCAGTGCAGTTACTTTATCTGAGTGGTCTTCTCACTCATCTTGCATCCCCTCATGCTGATGGGATATGTTTTTGACATTTTCTAAGCTGTTTTGGCGTTGCTGACCATTTTTAATGTACTAACTGCCTGGTCCAGTGAGCTGATTAATTGGCGCAGGAGAGATCAATACAAAACAGAAAATTAAAACAATTTTAAAGTGATTAAGTAGTTTAACACCTGTCTGCCATGCCGTCAGCACAGGAAGAAAAATACAGCAGGTGGCAAAAGGCCTCGCGCAGCCAGAGAGAATGACAAATGGAGCTCTGAAGGGGCCTCTTTGGCTCACCCGTTTGCTGTGCCCCAGGAGTAAAGCAAGCTTTGGCCAAACATCCCTCCAGGATCTGCAAATGACCCAAACAACCCCCCTTCCTATTTCTTATCCTCGGAGCCCTATCTCACGGCTGTTTTCTATCCTTCAATGAGGGAGGGAAAGAGGAAGTGGAGGCAACAGACTGGGTTCAGCCCCAGTGTGGGTTCTCGGGAAAGAGCGAGCTTCAACTCCATTTTTGGGAATACTTTTACTACAAACCAAGTGGGTATGGTATAGCAAAGCCAGAACTAACGTTTGCATGTGAAGGTTCCCCAGTTAACTTTCCCCTTTATGTTCCTCCCCCGCCACCCGTCATCTCCCTGTTGTCTCACCAGGCTCAAGGTTGACTCAGCCTTCCGTCCTTCTGAGGTGAGTAAAATGAGGATCCAGATTGTTGGGGGCAAGAGGCTGACTTTGGAAACCACTTAGAGAGGGCTGTAAAAGCACTGTGAAGCGCTATAAGTGCTATTGCTATTCCTTCCTTCCTTCCTTCCTTGTCATTCCTTCCTTCCTTCCTTCCTTCCTTCCTTCCTTCCTTCCTTCCTTCCTTCCTTCCTTCCTTCCTTCCTTCCTTCCTTCCTTCCTTCCTGTTAGAATGTAGCATTGCAGGCTAATTCTGCTAACTGCCAGCAGTTCGATCTTGACTGGCTCAAGGTTGATTCAGCCCTCCATCCTTCCAAGGTGGGTCAAATGAGGAGCCAGATTATTGGGGGCAAGAGGCTGGCTCTGGAAACTGCTTAGAGAGGGCTGTAAAAGCACTGTGGAACGCTATATAAGTCTAAGTGATATTCCTATTGCTACTGTCCAGTTACATTCGAAGGAATTGTTTTGGTAACAGTCCCTGCACAGGTCCCTGTGCAGGATGAGCGGTTTATGTTCCCTCTTCCCAACAGATCCCTCCCTCCCTTCCTAGTTCATGGCAGGCTGGCATCCAGCAAAGGAAGGCAAAGCAAGTACAGTGCTGGAAGAAAAATCCAGTCCAGTTCCAAGCCGGGAGAAAGGCACTGGAAATAAAATGGCTGCAAGGAAAGAAGGTTTATTGATGAGCAGAACCAACCAGAGCACATGGTTCTGGGACAGCTGGCAAAATGGCTGAATGAGTGGATGGATCTTTATAAGTTTCTGGGACTTTGAAGATTGAACTGTTCTTGGGGTTGTACAATGAAGATGCAATATCGAGCTCAACTAAAGGGAAAAAAACCCATAAGATTTGTTGAACAAAGAGGGAGGAGGAGGAGGAGGGGGAGGGGGAGGGGGAGGGGGAGGGGGAGGAGGAGGAGGAGGAGGAGGGGGAGGGGGAGGGGGAGGAGGAGGAGGAGGAGGAGGAGAATGACTGTGGGTCCCTTGGTGCTCTCTGAGCTTGATTGTTTTTTTGCAGATGTTTTATTACCAAACTAAGTAACATCATCATTGTTAGTAGGGAGTGGGAGCTACAAATATTTTCCTCTATTAGTACCACTCCCTACCAGCCCTGATGATGTTACCTAGTTTGGGTAATGAAATGTCTGCAAGAAAACAACCAAACTCAGAGAGCACCAAGGGCCCAACAGGCATTGTCCTCCTCCTCCTCCCACACTTCCTTCTAGCACTGATGATGTTACCTAGTTTGGTGATGAACCGTCTGCAAGAATGCCGCCAAGTTCAGAGGACCCCTCATTTCAACCCTGAAACGCTCCACAAGTTCTTTTCTCTCGGCACCTTATTTCAGATTGCTTAATTTTGAAACTGCAACGCAACAATTCCTCCAGTTGCTAAGCGTCCCTTGCTTGATTTCAGGGTTTGAATGTGAAGCGAAGTTTTGCTAGGCTGTAACTTTGCCCTGGAAAGTGTCACTTGGATCTTTACGCGATGGGCAATGAGAGTTGAGCAGATGATACGAGGGGAGTTTGTGTGCAAGGGAGGGGGAAGAGATCTTGGCAGCCGGATGGATGGTCCTTCCACTTCAATTCCACATCCTTTTTCTTCCAGACAAACCCCGTCGGATTTTCATAAATCAAAGCACCCCACTCTTTAATAAAAATTTATTGACTTACAAGTGATTATTTATCAAAAGGCCATTAATAGCAGATCCTGGAATGATGTGCTATTGGGTGGTGCAAGGAGACTAATAGGAAATCAATGCTTACACCCGGGTGGAATGCAGATAAGGGGGCTTCCAGCTCAACTCACCCACCCAACGGCAGCCGGAGCCGGCCCTTGCCTTCCTGGTTGCCCAAGTAGACCTCAATTTATATATCATTTACAAATGGAGGGATCAATACTTTTAATCTAGAGCTAAATTTATTAACTTTCCCATCGGAGAGAGAGAGGGGTATTGACTGGGGGATGGGGACCGATGGTGGCGGGAAGACAAGAAGGGGACATTCAGGCGAGATGGATGCTTCTAAAGTCACCTGGGTGGCCTTGTAGCTATGGATGCCTCTCGGCTCTCTCTCGACTTGCTTTCCTTCTTGGCTGCCTGGACAGCTGCCCTTCCAACAGATAAAGAGAATTGCCAGACAGGTGATGGCTGGGAGACGCAGCTGCCTCGTCCAGGGAAGGTGTGACGCCCAAGGTGCAGAGGTGGCATTCAGCCGGTTCGGACTGGTTCTACAGAACTGGTAGCAGAAATTTTGAGTAGTTTGGAGAACCAGCAAATCCCACCTCTGACTGGCCCCACCCACATCTATTCTACACCTCCCATTGAGTCCCAGCTGGGTCATCTGGGTTTTCTTTAATTGCCCTGCGCAGGAGAACGGAGCTGGAAAGCAGGTTAGTGGGGTGGGGAGGGAAGGGGGATTTTGCAGTATCCTTCTGTTGCCACACTCTCCAAGCCATGGCCACAGAACTGGAAGTACATTTTTTTGAATCCCACCACTGCCAAGGTGGCTTTCTTTGAACTGCTTGCAGTGGCACATACACACACACACATCACATGCACGTACAGATTCATTTTGGACCACTTAATAACCTCCTACCCAAGGGAAATCTGAGAAATTTTCCACTCCTCATATATCTGGGAAGGGAATGATGCTGCTGACGATCTCCGTTGTCGTGTTATTGCTACCTGTGTTAAAAATGTAAGTGTTAAACAAGGTGTGTTGATTTCTTGCCCAGCGTATCAAACAGATCTATAATTTTAAGAGAGTTGTTGTGGATACTGAGAAATTAGGAAAAGAGGCTGCCTGCTGAGACATTTCCCGTTATGGAATTCAACCTCAACATTTCTCCTTTATTGGAGACCTGAGGGGGTTGACCAAGTATTTCATGGATGAAGCAAAGAGGCCTTTGTTTCAAACGTTAATTGGGGTAGTGCCATCTGCAAAAGCGATTCACAATCAGAACTGAAGCAATTCTTCACCCAATTTGTGGGCAAAGAACCTAGGTGGTTAATTTCTTAATAGTTTTCCCAGGAATAGAATACCACCCAGAGGTTGTATTCAGCCAGTTTGGACCAGTTCTGGAGAACTGATAGCGGAAATTTTTGAGTAGTTCAGAGAACCGGCCAATCCCACCTCTGACTGGCCCCACCAAATCCATTTCTTCTCTGCCTCCCATTAAGTCCCAGCTGGGTCTCCTTTGGTTGCCCTGCACAGGAGAACGGAGCTGGAAAGCAGGTTAGTGGGGTGGGGAGGGAAATGGGGATTTTGCAGTATCCTTCCCCTGCCACGCCCACAGAACCGGTAGTAAAACATTTTGAATCCCATCACTGATAACACCACAATGGCAGGATCCCCCCCTTAGTGGGGACTCTAATATTACTACAGAGAAAGCTACTTCCTCGAAGACGTCTTGAAGGAAGTGTGTGAAACCAAACCATTGGAGAAAGGATTGTACCCAGAGAGAAGATCTGTAGCTCAGGGTGGAAAGGAAGGTCCTTTAGGGGCTGTCTGAACTTGGTGGTTTTCTTAGCTAGTTTGGGAAATGAATCGTCTGCAAGAAAATCACCAAGCTCCAATAATATGCAGCTAGCACTATACATTAAGGCAGGGGTCTCCAACCTTGGCTCCTGGAAGCCTGGCGGACTTCAACTCCCAGAGTTCCACAGCCAGCTGGCTGTGGAATTCTGGGAGTTGAAGTCCGCCAGGCTTCCAGGAGCCAAGGTTGGAGACCCCTGCATTAAGGGAAAAAGGAAATTTAACTGTTATGTGTATCTCTATACTATAGCTTGTAAGGCCAAAATGATGGCCAAAAAAGTGGCACTGTGTTCAGTTGTTTGTTTACTCCATAAAATTTATTTAAAAAGAAAGAAAACAAAACCAAGCTCAGAGAACTCCAAGAACACTCCAGAAAGGATTCTGTAATGAAGACAAGCAAGGAAGGCAGGACCCTTACACACACACTCTCTCTCTCTCTCTCTCTCTCTCTACCTCTTGGCCACGTTGCACAAAGTCCACGGCCTACCCAGAATTCTCCTAGCTTTGAAATACCTTTAGGAAAAAAAAAAACTCGTTCTCCCAGATCGAATGGAGATGTGATAGAATGATTGCCATAGACTTGGCGCTAGTTTTTAATTGGCAGGTCAAGAGACGCCAAGGTGACAGGCAACGGAGCAACTAAGGAGCTGCTTGTTCTGAATTATCTTTCTGACCAAAGTTCAGGGTTGTACACAAACAAGGGAAAAAAAAAAGGGCTGCTCCCTAGAAGGCCTGTTGCTTTTTCCCTTCCAGGAAGTTGAGAAGGTTGGGAACCCCCACCTGTCCAAGGTGTGGACTTCCTCCGCTTGGCTGTGAAGGGACAGCTCATCCAAGAGGCCCGTGCCGATCTAAGGTAATCCCATTATTCTCAGGGACTTCAGCCAAAGGAGTTGGAGGAAGAACGTTTACATGTCTCGAAAGAGGGCAATCCCTGACAAAGAATCTTGGGTGGGAACAGGCGATGTGCTGGTGTTGGATCTAAGGCGGCCGTCCCAAGTTGAAGAAAGTCCTCCTTAGAAAATGTAAGATGTCGGAGAATTCTTCCAGTCTGTCTGCTGGAAGGAAGGAAGGGCTGAGCAAGGCGGTAAGTCGTTCCTTCACCATGAACATCTTTACAGTCGGTCCAGTTAGAGCCTTCCTAAAGTTGGAGGACAGCCCTCATCACCTCTGGTGAAGAGGGCCTTAGGTTATCATGCTGGCTTGGGAGACAAGGGGAGCGGCAGTCCAGTGCGTTTCAAGAGAACTTTCCACAGGATTCTTTTTCACACAGGTTGTACTACCAAATCTGGGTATCCATTATTAATATAGAGGTCCATGTTTTCTTGAGATTATCCACCTCTGTTAAGTGGTGCAAAGGATGCGGCTGCTTTAACAATTCAAAGGGGGATGCTCCTCTGCTTCCGAGTACTTTCACAATGTGTGTGTGTGTGTATACACACACATGCACACAGGGGTGGGATTCAACATTTTAAACAACCGGTTCTGTGGGCAGGGCTTAGGTGGTGGGCATGGCTTGGTGGTCCTGTGACTGGCTGGGCGTGACCAACTCAACATCACTCACATCGAGGCACACATCTCCTTGCCTGGCCTCTCATGACTGTGGGGATGCTGCAACAGTCGTAAGTGGGAAAAATGGTCATAAGTCACTTTTTTCAGTGCCATTGTAACTTTGAATGGTCACTCCACACAAGCAAAGGACCAGCAAAGGAGGGGGGGAAACTCCAGAGAAGTTCCTGAGACAGGAAGTCTAGTCCTGCCAAGAATGTAATAAGGGTTAAAGGAGAGGCAGTTTCTGTAAGCAACACCAGAATGTTTCCTTCCTGCCTTTCTTACAGGATTAGCCCAGTAATTTCTTCTAACAACCGGTTCGCCGAACTGCTTAGAATGTTAACAACCGGTTTCAGCGAATAGGTGCAAACTGGTAGAATCCCACCCCTGCACACACACATTCTCCCAACATATACATTAGCTATTTATTTGTAGATAATATATCTTGTTTGTTTGAAGAATGAGAAACTTGTTTCTAATTTGAGCCGAGATGATCACGCATGAGACTAATGGGATTACCATCTAGAGGGCCACCTCCTTGTACAGACACAACACCCCAGTTTCACAGCCAGGAATTCCGGCTTGAGGTCCAGTGGGAAGGGGGCCACCTTCTGAAATCCTAAAAAACAGGTTTGCTCCAGTCAATCTAGGGCAGTGCTGTCTAACTGTTTTTGGGCTCCCGTGCCAATAATTGCATGCATGCTTGTCCTCGCATGCCATCACCCAGAAGGCAATGTGCACGGCACCCCCCATGCCTCTTGTACTTCTGTGCATGCACCCGCTATCCCCTACGCATGACACATGCTTTGGCACGTGTGTATCTCCTGCGTGCTTTCGCGCCTCTGCACCAGATACCCAACGATCAGCTGGCAGGCGGCCATGCGCAGTACACCTTTTCAATGTGAGGACTCGCTCTGCCAGCAGTAATTGCTCTGCGTGACACTTCCGGCGTGTGTGTCATAGGATCGTTACCACGGATCTAGGGTGAGGCCTTTGATCCTCAAGGACCGAAAAAGAGCTAAGAGCCTTAAGAGCTTGTGAATACCACATGACTGCAGAGTTAAGAGGGAGATTGGTTCATTCAGAAGGGGTTGATGCTTCAATTTTATCGAGGGATCAGAGTGGGCTAGAAATATGGGCTTGGGGGAAGGCTGTTCAGCTCTCAATGAAGAAGTCAGATGCAGAGACCGCTCTCTGATGCCTCCTTGGTCTTTGGGTGTCTGGTTTCCACCGAAGTCCATGCCAGAAGTAATGTCTGGCTTATTCTGAAGTTAACAAGGAGCACTGCGAGGGAGCCAACCACAAGAGGACCCAAATGCCCTGGGAGGAGAAGCAAAGGGATGAGTGGCATAACAGAAATGCCATCAAGGCAGACTTTAAAACGGCTAGGTTGCCAGGTATTGGGGCTTCCTGAAGTCGGGGACGCTGACTTCAGCAACCGAAACTGCCTGTCTCAGCAAGTGCTAAATGTTGCCTTTCTTTACAGCTGAAACTTAGCGGGGATTACTTGGGAAGGCTGGAAGCTGGAAGGGAACGGGTGGGGGAATGAAGCCTGCGTAATTCGGCCCAGAGTTATTTGCAGAATCTGCTGACAGCAGGCCAAGTTTCCAAAGTCCCAAGTTCTTAAGGGGTCAAACCGGTCTCCCGCGGGGAGTTACCTGATTGCACCACCCAATTTATCAATTCCTTAGCCTGGTTTTTCCAAGGCCAACCCCCCCCCCCGCCCCATCCTTCCAACTGTGCCAGGTGAAAGGGATTAACGTGGGGCAGCAAAGGGGGGAGGAGGTGCCAACTCTTTAAGCTGGTTTCTAAGGGAGCCTCTCCCCCCATTGAACACCCAGAGAGCAAGAATGCAGCTGAGGCCAAGGGAACACGACTCGACACCGGACTGCGTCCTTCAACATTATTTAATACAAAATGCAGAGGGGGTGGGTGGGTGGAGCCCATGCAGCAGTTGCATTCGGCTTTTCTGGAGAGGGGAAGATGGGAGGGGCGAGGGCGGGAGTGGCAAGGAGGCGTTGGCCCACCCTCTGCAGTGCTCCCCACAGGAAGTGGTGGGAGAGGTGGATCTCTCGTTTGGCGGCAGAGGTCCTGCCAGCCCGTCCCAGGGAGATTGAGGGCAGGGAGATTGAGTTGCATACAGAATCACAGATTCATTCAGAGATCTATCTTTCTGGCATCAGCTACCTGAGTCGGTTACACAAAATTTGCTTGCAAGCAAACTCACAAAATTAACTCACAGCACACCATGTATGTAAATACATACATGGGCGGACCCGGGTGGACTTCAGCCGATTCCTGCAAAAGATGGGCCAGCGCTGGGTTTTGTCAGCGGTGGTCAAACTTTCTCCACTGCTGCTCTCTTTCCTTCTGGGCACAAGGCAGCAGCACCATGGGAAGGGGAGGGGAGGGGGGGCTAGCGAATTAGGCACCCCACCTCCCAAAGCTTGAAATGCTGCTGCGGCGGGTCACATAGGAGTTCCGAGACCAGAGATTGTTCTTAGGCAGTCAGTGCTGTAACAGATTCCCCTCTCCCTGATCCCATCTCTGGGAGCTCAGGAGCGGCTTCGGTCCTCGTGATTCCCGACGATCATCTTGCTGTAGAGCTTCTGCTGCTCTTCCTTGAAGGTGTCTTTCACCTTTTCCCTCTTTAGGCCCCCGTCCCTGCGGAAGAAGCAGCACAGCTGTCAGAGCGTTAACGGTCAAATCGGGGCCAGAGCAGGAGGTCGGCTAGGAAAAGAGTGTTTGGGGAGCATAAAGGACGGGGCTTTCAAGGTGCGTGGAGATTCTTCGTCCTCCAGGCCACGGTTGTCCCAAAGGTGTTTTTTTTTTTTTTTTTTCAAGGGGTAACTAGACTTTTTTGTTTTTTCTTTTGAAGACGTTTCGCTCCTCATCCAAGAAGCTTTTTCAGCTCTGACAGGATGGTTGGGAATGTAAAGATTTATATCCATTCCCCGCCATCCAAGTCAGCTGAAGAAGCTTCTTGGCTGAGAAGGAAGGAAGGAAGGAAGGAAGGAAGGAAGGAAGGAAGGAAGGAAGGAAGGAAGGAAGGAAGGAAGGAAGGAAGGAAGGAAGGAAGGAAGGAAGGAAGGAAGGAAGGAAGGAAGGAAGGAAGGAAGGAAGGAAGGAAGGAAGGAAGGAAGGAAAATAGCCATAGCCCCTAGACTTATATACCACTTTACAGTGCTTTCCAACCCTCTCTAAGAGTTTAGAGTCAGCCTCTTGCCCTCAACAATCTGGGTCGTCATTTTAACCACCTCAGAAGGATGGAAGGATGAGTCGACCTGGAGTCGGTCAGGATCGAACTGCTGGCAGTGGGCAGTTAACCTGCAATACAGCACTCTGAGAGAGTGGGAGGAAAACAGCCCTTGGATTTATATACCGCTTAGAGTTCTTTACAGCCTCTCTAAGCAATTTACAGACTCAGCCTCTTGCCCTCAACCATCTGGGTCCTCATTTTACCCACCTCGGAAGGACGGAAGGCTGAGTCAACCTTGAGCTGGTGAGATTTGAACTGCCAAATTGCAGGCAGCCGGCAGTCAGCAGAAGTAGCTCTGCAGTATTGCACCTCAACCACTGCGCCACCAGGGCTCTTACACTTATTTCCTTCCTTTTGCTCCCACTCCAATCAATCAGCTCGGATTGGCTTACCATAAGAGATCCACCAGGCCTCCCTGTCTGGCAATGGCAGATTTTACCCGGTTGGCAAACTGCACGGCATCTTCAGCAGGCTGAAAGGGAAGGCAGCCAAGAGGGTCAGTTTCTTTTCCGAAAGAATCTGGGGGGGGGGGGGAATCTCAGCTGATTTCCTGACATCCAAAGGCCTGGATCCAGTAAACTCACCTCCCTGGTCATTGGAGGCAGGTACCAGACACTGCAGACAATTGCCCAGCTAGTCATCATCCTGAGCAGATAGTTCACCATGCCGTATTTGCTGCTGTTGAAAAAGGCGTCTCCAAATTGAGGGTCATACTGAAGACAAAAAGAGAGAGAGGGAGAGTTTAAGTGTGTGAGAGAAAGGCTAGAGGGTGAGAAGGTTCACCCAGAGCAGAAGAACAGAGACTCCAAATAGAGCATAACAGGATAAGAGAATTGGAAAGGACCAATCTAGTCCAGTCTCAGGAGACTCCTAGACCAGGGATAGCGAACCTTTTGGCATCAGGTGCCCAGGCTGGAATGCATGTGCATAGGTGTGTGCCAAGCACCAGAAACCTGAAGACCAACTGGCCAGTGTGCACATGCCTGTTTTCAAGCCATTTTGGACCATTTTCTGGGCTGTTTTTAAGCCCTTCTTGGACCTGTTTTTAGGTCATTTTGGGGGCCAAAAAACGACCTGAAAAACACCCCAAAATGGCCCAAAAAGATCTGGTTGTCATTTTGGGGGGCTGTTTTCAGGTGCTCTGGCACCCGCAAAGACCAGCTGGCCAGTGCGCATGTGTGTGCCATAAACCAGAAGAGTAGCTGGCAATGGCACCCGTGCCCATAGAGACGCCTCTGCATGCCACCTCTGGCACACACGTCATAGGTTTGCCATCACGGCCCTAGACCATATCAGACAAATGGTTATCCAGTCTTTTCTTAAAAACATTCAGTGATGGAGCATACACGACTTCTGGAAGCCAGCCATTCCACTGGTTAATTTTTCTCACTGTCAGGAAATTTCTCCTTAGTTCTAAGTTGCTTCTCTCCTTCAATTAGTTTCCACCCGCTGCTTCTTGTCCTGCCTTCAGGTGCTTTGCAGAATAGCTTGACTCCTTCTTCTTTGGGGCAGCCCCTCAAATATTGGGACACTGCTATGTCACCAATAGAATAGAATAGAATAGAATAGAATTCTTTATTGGCCAAGTGTGATTGGAAACATGAGGAATTTGTCTTGGTGCAAATGCTCTCAGTGGACATAAAAGAAAAGAGACATTTGTCAAGAGTCAAGGATCATCAGATACATGTTTCTGTATTCCCTGTGGTTGAAAGAATGTCATACCCAAGAATGGCAAATAGCGTCTCTTCTCTAACTTCGTTCTGATTCTAGGATAGGTTTCATCAGCCCATCAGGACAAATTGTCCCGGTTCACCCTTAGGACTACCCTCTGAAACCACCCATAGTATCTTCCTGGTATAGAGTAGGGAAGGCTGGACACCCATCCCAAAGGGAACCAGGGCACCTAATAGTGTCTGAAGAGTTCTTCTCACCAATGCAAAGCCTGACAACAGTGTGTGTGGACTGTCGTTGACTCTTTGGATCAGGGTTGGGGCAACTTTATGACCTGTGGACTTCAGCTCCCAGAATTCCTGAGCCAGCATGGACTGGTTATCCCTACGCTCCAAAATAAGCGTCTCTGACAATTGATGAATAGTTGGCAGGGGGGTATGTGTTTGGAAGGGTGGGATTCTGAAAAGATCTCTGGTGTCAGAAACTCACCTGGCTTTGTCCTGACCCAACCAAAATCCAATTCTTACTCCTTGGCGCTTCTCTTGATCAGTTTGGCTGAATCCCATAAACAGGGAAATTAAATGCAGTGGGCAGACTCCACCAGGTGTTTTCCTACCTGAGGGCTACTGAACTAAGGCCATGTGGGTCACAGGGAGTACCAAAGTCCACGTTCTTCCAGTTACACACGATTGTGGGATGACAGGAAGACATTTCAGGAGTTGCCTTGGTGAAATGTTGGGTCCTACCTGCTTTCAGATATCTGCTACACCCAGAAAGTTGAGCCACACCTACCTTTCCAGGTGCCACTCTTATTTATATCTCTTACCTTCAAGTTTCAATGGGTTTGCTAAGCAGCAAGAATCCTTACCTTGATTGCAACAGGATAAACTGTAGCATCAATCTCAAAACTTCCTTTCTTAAACATCATCACCGAAGTGTTGTTAATACATGTGCCTATTAAGAGAAATGAAAGATGATCTCCTCTGAGACCTGCTCGTAGTGGGAATAATGTGACATTAGGGACTGGCCACACCTTAAAACAAGGAGCCCCTGACCCAATCAATCTAATCAACACTCATCTGATTTAGACTGGCACACAGAAAGCAGGATTATAAGTTTCTTTGGAAACAGGACAAACTCTTTTAATTTACACTGCTCCTTCCAAAAAGTGGTTTTCAGCTCAAAACAGGAAAATGGGAGTGGTTGCTCTCTTTTGTCCTTCTTGTTTAGTTATTATTTTTATTAAACGTTTGATAAGGAAGGAATGCAAGTAGAGCAGAAAAAAAAAGTACTGAGAGAGAGAGAGGGAGAGAGAGAGAAACAAAATTGAAAATATAAGTAAAATTATTTTTTTCAGAACATTAATTTTATGTAAATATCTTGTGCCATTTAAAATTACAGATCGGTCAAAATCAATATGAGAATATACATGACTTAACCAAATCCAAGCCAAAAAAAAATTACAATAATTTCTACCTAGTGCCTAAAAAAGGAATCTATCCTTATCTAACAAATCATCTAAGGCTTAGTCACAAGAAGTCCTCGACTTACAACCACATTTCAGCCCAAAATGTCTGTTGCTAAGAGAGACATTTGTTAATTAAGTGAATTTTGTCTTATTTTACAACCTTGCTTGTCACAATTGTTAAGCAATTCACTGAAGTTGTTAAGTAAAACCTGGCTTCCCCCACATAACTCCTGGGACACGGCAACCGTCATAAGTGTGAGCCGGTTCTCAAGGGCCTGGATTTTGATCATTGTGAAGTGTGAAGAAAACACTTGTAAGCCACTTAGTGGCATTGTAACTTTGGTCTCTAAATGAATGGTTGTAAGTTGAGTTCAAAGTTTTACCTTAAGAGAAAAGCAGCTCAGGTTTGGAATGCAATAGAAACCCATGTGCAGAATTATTTTACAAAAAAAAAAAAGGGGGGGGGGTTTCCACACTACGGTAGAAGAAATCCTGTGGTACATTTATTTTTTTAAGTATAAAGTCATACTAGATATGTAGAAATACAATTAATATTAATTAATTCTGAACTATATGATTAACTCATGGTGCTGCAGACTTAATTTCCATCATGGTTTAGTTTAGTTTAGTTTTATTGTCACTGCACCTTGTACAACGAAATTACCACATTTGGGACAATCAGACCATATGTCACTGCTTTTAGCACCAGCATACATCCCTCTTAGGAGACGGGTTCTGCCTCTAATAAAGACAGTGAAATCTTGGCCAGAAGATGCTTCCCAACAATTTCAGGATTGTTTTGAGAACACAAATTGGGACATCTTCTACCAACCTGACGTAGAGGTGCACACTGCAATTGTTCTGTGCTATACCAAACACTGCATAGATACTATCACTGTGGATAAACGATTTAGGATCTATCCCAATCAGAAACCCTGGATGACTACAGAATGTGGAGGATGTGTGTTTGTGTTTATTTTTAATCATGATGTACACTGAAGATGGTATTTAATTTCATTGTACGAGGTGCAATGACAATAAACTAAACTAAATACCATCTTCAGTGTACATTATGACTATGAAAATAAACACAAACACACATCTTTCACTTTCTATGCAATTGAATTGAAAATCCCTGATATTGCATTCATATTGCACGATATACAGTAGAATTCAACAGAGTTAGTGCCCTGGGACAGACACTGTTTTTTCAGCCTATTTGTCCTTGTTTTTATTACCCTTAGCAACTGCCAGATGATAATAGTTCCAAAAAAAAAAAGGGGGGGGGGGGTTTCCCAGGATGAGATGGATCTTTGAGGATGTTCTGAACTTTCTTGAGGCAGCGGGAGCTCTAAAGCTCTTCCAAAGAGGGGAGAGGGCAACCCATGATCTTCTGTGCAATGACATTAACCCTCTGGAGTGCTTTCCTATCTGCCCCTGTGCAGTTGGCAAACCATACAGAGGTGCAGTAAGTTAAGATACTTTCTATGGTCATGTTCAGTTAGGAAAAGGAAGCTGGGGGCTATGTCTCTCTCTCTCTCTCTCTTTCTACTTTTCTCTGGACTCTTATGGTTTAAAAGCCCAACTTCCCATTTCACCCATTTTAAGTAACCAACTCACTCCTCTCTCTTAATCAGGCATGATTTTCCCCTCTGAAAAAAAAATCGGGGCCGGCCAAAAGAGCCAAGAAATCGCACACACAACACCAACGCTACACACCCTTCCTTTCCAGCCGGTCACGTGTGGATCAGCTCCAGAGCTGGGCAGCCGCTTCCCTGGGGGCGGGGGCGAGGCTGCCGCCCGGGGAGCGCCCGCTGCTTTCCCTCGTCAGGGCCGGGCGGTGGCGTGTTGCACGGAGAGACGGATGGTCCGTGGCTGCCCAGCTCCCTTTTCCTGCCGCTCAGCGGCCTCCGCTCGCACCGCCCAGGCTCCGCTCAGGTGTCCGGCTGGGGCTGTCGGGAGTTGCTACCGCCGGCACAGTTCCGCACGACTCCAGTCCCACGTTGCCTTGGGAAGGGAAAGGCAAAACCGGGACCTGCTGCGCCTGAGCTTCCGGTGCCGCTGCTGCTGTTGCAAAGCGCCGCCGCGGCTCTTCCTTTTTGCCTTTCCCTTCCCGAGGCAACGCGGAACTGGAGCCACACCGGCGGTAGCAACTCCTGACTCAGGGGGCCTCCGAGGGGAGGGGAAGGAGGAGAAGAGGGGGGAAAGGGAGGGTGGGCGATTTCCAAAAAAATCAGAATTCCGATTTTAATCAGAAGAATATGATGTCTGCTTAATCCAGCGCTTACCTTCAGGGAAAATAAGGACGGGCAGTTTACTTTTGTCATTAGCATGTTCTGTTAACCTAAAGGAAGACACAGAAAGGGAAGAGAATCTTAAGAAAGGGCCTTGGTAGCTCCGGAATCAGATGTCAGCAACGCAGGACTGGATTCTCAGCCGCGTACACGCAATCCAGCGAGACCTGGGCTCCACTTTCACTCTGCCAAGGGAGCAAGACATAAGCTACCTACCTCTTGGCCACTAAATGGCGATCTTTGACCTCAGACCGTTCAAACCAGACATGGGGACAAGCCTTCACCATGGCCCTCTGTATGACGCCCATGAGCCCTCCATGGACTTGGCCCACCTGAGCAAAGAAGAGGAGGTCAGAGGTCACTTCCTGCAGCAGTACTAGAATAATGTAGCTGGCCCAAAATAGCAGCTTAATTCAGAATAGTTTAATCCGGAAAGAAAAGTGCCTTTGGCTCATAAGACACGTTGTCCTACAAAACATCTGAATACCCCTCACTGACAGATGGGGTGTCATGCCCCTGATGGAGACTGACTCTGAGGGAGAGGAGGAACAGCCGACAGACAGGGAGTGGAACCGTGACTCTGGAGGTTGTGGAGGAGGCTGGGGAAGGGAAGAGGCCGGCTGGGCAGTCAGAGGAAGAACCAGGCCCATCCCCTCTTCATCCTAGGACATGCAGGGAGGAATGGAGAAGGCAACAACTTGGCTTATGAGAGAGGAAACGGCCATGATCCCCCTCAATGGTTGCAGCTGTGACAACTGGATAAGAGTTTGGACCTGCGTACTGATGCATTACTGGAAACTAAGCATGTAAATATCTCTAGTTTATAGTTCCTTTCTGAGTTTGGTGTCCTTCCCAGGGTGTGTTATCTGTGGACGTCCTCCAGCCCTTATCTTGCCTGGTTTGTGTTGGCTTTTTTCCTTCTTCTTGTAACTGTTTGTGTGGTGATTTTTGGCTCCAGTCGAGGATATTTGGAACTTGGAAGCAAACTGCTGAAGGAATAAAAGGGGCTTCACCTGTTTTCTCTGACTGTGTTTTGTATCCCACCCTGGGTCATCACATGGGACTGCTGTCCTTACCATTGCATAGTAGCCATCGCTGGCCAGAATGATGACATCAATTGGAGATGTATGGTTAGCCACACAGATCCCTCCATTACGGGGCCTGTTTTCCCTGAGGTTAGGAAGGAAAAAGGGATTACGTGAAAAACTGAAGCAAATGCTCAATTTACTCAAGAGGAAGACAGGGAGCTTGCTTGCATGCATCCTTCGCTCCCCATTCCCCACTCTTTAAAAAAAAAAAAAATGTTTATTCAACGTTTCAACAATTAAAAACAGACCTCCACATTTTGCAATGTTACTGTAACAGTGTTTATACTGCTTAATAACATCTATAACTATGTTATCCATAGCTGTGTTAGATTCTTCCCCATTCTAAACATTTTTATACATATATACATATATTTACACATAGACGATATTTATAATTTTGCATACATTATCATTTGATGCCTTTGTGTCTTCCCCTTAACCATTTGTACCAAACATCTCATGTAATATTCTCCTTCTTCCTTATTTTTCAATAACACCGTCAATCTGTCCATTTTGGCACTTTTGAATATCTTATTAATTATTGCGGTTTCTGGGGGAGGTCATAGGCTGTTTCCAGTTTGGGGTGAAGGAAATTCTAGCAGCAGTTATAATATGGAGTATTAAGTATTGATGCTTTTTTTTTATTGAGTTAGATTGTAACATTCCTAAACAAAAAACTCTTTATGGACAAAGAACTTTTAGGCCAGTTGAACTTGTAGACTTCAAGTTTAGGCCAGTTGAACTTGTAGACTTCAACACCCAGAATTTCTGAGCCATGCTGGCTCAGGAATTCTGGAAGTTGAAGTCCAAAGGTCATAAAAGGGCCCTAGTTCCCCACCTCTGCTCTAGACCTTGCCCCAAAGACCAGGGCAATAGATACTTAAAGCACACAACCCTCCAAACTTATCTGAGAACCCCAAAATGCTGTGCCAACCCCCCCCCAATAAATGGACAATTGCCTAGATAAATTACACCAGAAGTATAATATCTATTCCCTTCTCCATGGCTTTTAGCAACCTTTCTTCTTTTTTTGTTATTTATGAGGAAAATGTATGCCTCAAGCAATAGAAATCTCATCCAGCCATCCTTCTGGGTTGTTGTTGTTTTTTCGACAAAACAGAGGACTTTGTTGTTCACAAACATTTAAATCTTATCATCTCAGCTATAGCAGTCAGTAATACAAAGCTGGCTGGGTAATTTTGGGCCAGCCACTCTCTCTCAGTCCAACCCACCTGAGAGGACTGTTGTGGTGGGGAAAACAGGAGGAGGACTGTGTTCATCCCCTCAAATTACTTATAGAATAAGATAGCTGAGATAAACATCAAATAAATAAAAAAGCAAACGAGCAAATAAACCCTTGCTAAATATTTAGAACGGAGGTCTCCAAACTTGGCATCTATAAGACTTGTGGACTTCAACTTCCAGAATTCTGGGAGCTGAAGTCCACAAGTCTTAAAGTTTCCAAGTTTGGAGACGCCTGGTTTAGAACGTTTATATATCTAATCCCTAGCCAGTTCTACGTTTTGCCTGTGCTATCGTTCTAGAGAACCGTGGCGTGTGGGAAGTTTTGTTCTCTTTCTTTGGGCCGATATCTCACAAACCTTCTTCCAGTCCCCACCATACCTGTGATGATAGGTGATGATAGCTGTAAGGGCTCGTATACAGATCCGGTAGCACATCAGGTGCACATGCTTGCTGAGGAATTCTTTGTGCCTAAAGGCGAGAAGAACCGTGTTGTTATCCCATCTCAGTTTATAATTCAACCCAACGGCTGACATGCTAATAGTTTATAACATTACTCTCTTGCCTTTCCCAAACAATGCTTACAAACCTCAAGGAAAAACAACAACAACAACAACTATAATAATAATAGTAATAATAGTAATAGTAATAGTAATAATAATAATATCCAATTTTACGTTGCTGGCTCGCAAAGTTAATCAGGTTAATTAGGGATTCCCAATGAAGAAAAGCCATAATTTAAAATAGGTATTTGGTTTAAGAGGGGGCTGTGAGCATTTGTCTTCAAAGCATTCTGGGATAGGAAATGGAGACTCCAAATATTGCCTCCTCCTCTTACATACATGTGCTTTAATGTCCACAGAGACATATGAAAAGGTGGGAGTTGCAACACGACGGTGCCATGCAGCTGTGGTTATTTTGACAAAAGCACTGGATTTGGGGGTTGCTTCCGATTTCAATGAAGGAGACTATTTGTAGCTCAGGGTTGGTGCTCCAAGTGGTTTTCTTGCAGGCTGCTTTCCTCAGCACTGCATGATGTTCTCTAGTTTGGGTAATGAAATGTCTGCAAGGAAACAACCAGACCTCCAAAGACCCCTTTGCTCCGGATTTCTTGCAAGAACCCGCTCCTAGGAACGCCCTCTGCAAAGCAGGAACCTTAAAGTCTGTTCCAATAATTAACTGATTTCCAAGTAAGAAGTGAGGCAAAGAGCTTCCTCTTGAATTATCTTGGAAATCTTGAGCTGTGTAGATGCCAAGAGCTTGGGACAGGCATTTCTTTAAGATGTTATCTTACAAGTAGTAAAGTCAGCCTTCTGAAATATACCCTGAGAATCCTGATCCGCCAGCCTTTTTACAGAATGACCTATCCCTCCCTTCAAATCTCTCTCTCTTTTTTTCCCCCTTTGTGTGCCCTCAAGTCATTCTTGACTCTCTGCTAACTGCCTTGGTAAGTCCAAGCTGTTTTCTTGGGCAGATTTTGGAAATGGTTTGCCTGCGTTCTTCTTCCCACACCTAACCGCCTCTCTCACCTGCCCATTAAGTTTATTTAACACTCCCCCCAGAATCTGAGGACAGCACCCCACATAATGGGAAGGAGTGTCAGAGAAGGTGTCCCATTTCTTTTAACTCCTGGCTGTTCTGCCAAAAGAGCTGGGTAGAGAAGGAAGATAGACTTGGCTTTGCTGTTGAAGGACAATCCAAACTGTGGAGATGACAGCAATTCAATGTGTTAAGAGGGGATCAACCACTTTACCACCCCAACAACTGATTATCTTTTAGATGTTTAGGTTCCTCCCTTTGGACAATGAATGTCATGTAATCTGCTGCTAAGGACTCACCTTCCATTGGGTAACAAACCCACCATGGTAGTGCCCGACACCAAAAGGCTAATACCAGTAAAAGCCAGGGCAACCCTACAAGGGGGGAAAACAAGGAATTAAGGTACAATTAAGGCATAGCTGGCTGGAGAATTCTGGGAGTTGAAGTCCACAAGTCTTAATGTGGCCAAGTTTGGGGACCTCTGCTATAGGGTGTCAACCTTGAAGCTGATCTGACCCAAGCTATCTTGACAGCTTCAGAATTGCCACACTGGAGCTGAGGAGTAGGGAGGGGGGATTTGAGATAGCTGGGATTCTGTAGCCAGAACAAAATATTTTCTCTTGGGAACCAAGGACGTTGTCACACGTGGTTGGAGGAAGGAGGAATGGTGTCACCAGGCAACCAGACGGAGCCGTGATTGGACCATGCGACTGATTGTTTTGGGAAAGTGGGAAAAAAACATTTTACTTTTAACGAGGGGAAAACTGAGGGAAGTCTTCAGAGTCGGTTTTCACCAGATCTGTGCAAATATGATATGTCCAATAAAGCCATTCTCAGAGGAATCCCTACCTGCCTCAGAGTTTTGCTTGATGATGGAATTATTACTGGGAACCCTGAAATGGGGTTTGTCCAGGAGAAACAATCTGGTGTCCCATCTTCCCCCATCGCTGCCCAAGGAGAAACCCAAACCTGTCCCTGGCCTTTACCTGAGTGGCAGCAGGAAGCAGTAGCGGACCACGAAGCCCACCCCCCACAGAATGGTGAGGCGCAGACTGATGTAGTGGAAGTTGTAGTTGGTTCTGCTCAGTAGGTTCCAGGACTCCAGCTCCTCTGCGGAGAAGCGCTTGGTCACCTCGTCGTCCATAATGCTCTCCACGCCTTTGCGGCAGAAGTAGAAGATGTCGGAGAGCTCAAACTCGGGGGCATCCAGGGTCTTGTTGCTGGAGCTCCTGCGGTTCTCCTTGATCTCCTCTTCCAACGAAGTGGGCTCTTTGGCAATGATTCCTGCAACAGGACACACACCTGTTCCAGCCAAACCGTAGGAGAAACGGTGCCTGACGCACCCCCGCACCTCCACTGCTCTTAAGAAAAGGCACCTGGCCCTCTTACCGTTGACATAGGGCTTATAAACGGTGTGGTTCTTCTCCTTGGCGCCCCGCTCAATCCTTAACGTTGCCCACTGCAAGGCATAAAGAGAAAGAAGTAGTGAGATCCTTCGGAGCCGGATGTGAAACCTTTGAACCAGGGTGCTGGTTCTGTGTGTAGATGGTAAGGAGTGACAAGTTTAGGGAAGCGATCAGAGGCTGGCAACTAACACAATGTCTTAGTTTTATCCTTGGGGTGGACAAGCAAAAGCTTGCCCACCCCAAGGATAAAACCACCCAGATGCAAACTGAGCGATGTGGCATATGCGGTACAATGCAGTGAGCCATGTGTAGATCCGTACAACAACCACTTCACCAATGCATGGCTCAACATAGGAGAACAAAAGCATCAGGGACTAGATTCAGCAGTCCATCTGCATTTAAAAGAAACAGGCCGCCCTTTTGAAGACAACAAAGTCCACATTTTGGATAGGGAGGACCGCTGGTTTGAAAGAGGGGTTAATGAGGCCATCTATGTCAAAATTGAAGAGCCCTCCCTCCACAGAGGGGGAGGGATACGACATCATGTATCTCCAGTGTACAACACAGTCCTTTCAAAAGGGCTCCAAAAAGGCTCCACACCCATTTGCATCACTCGGGTGACCCTGAGGGCACAGAGGAACCTCCAAGTGGCCTCAATGACCTCTAAAAGAATGCAAAGAGTTATAAATCTTGCAAGGAGTTATAAATCCTTCCCTTCCCCACCACTCTGTCAGAGCTGAAGAAGCTTCTTGGATGAGAAGCAAAAGGTCTTCAAAGAAAAAACCCAAAAAGTCCAGTTGCCTCTTGAGAAAAGCACCTTTGGGACAGCCATGACTTGGCGGACTGAGAATCTCCATAGATATAACGCAGTGCCTGTTTAGCAGTTCATCTAATATCATGGGGTCCAAAAATGAAAATGGAGAGGTGCTAATTTCCTGTGCCGCTTCACCAGCTTCCACTAGGCTGGAAGGAATATGCTGGACAGGATAAGGTCAAATCCAGAAGCTTTGGATAAACAGCTCCTGTATATGCTCTGTGGGAAGAAACTTGTCAAATTCAACCCTCAGCAATCTGCAGTCAAAAGTTACATTCTGTCAAATTATGGTGAACAGAGCATGCAAAACTGTATTAGATAACTCTATTGAGCTTGACAGTGTGACCTAGTCACCCATCTTGCTAAATTGATGTTATTAATTACATTTATGACCACAGACCCAAAGACTGCTAAGCTGTAATCTGTTTGATATCTTTGTTCTTAATGTGCTGTGTAACTCCAGCTCCTGTGATTTGTAAACTATGGATCATGTATTATTAGGCTATGAGAATGATAATTTTAGCTTCTTCCAGTAATAGACAATTTTTTTTAACAGTCGAGGGATGAATTATTCATTTTTTCTGGAGGTGGCTGGTTGAGCAAAGCAGAATTTTGGAATATTGCTTTATTTTTTAAAGTAGTAGAGTAATAAGCTGTTTTAGGGCTTATACTATATTGTGTCACTAAATGTGAGAAAATTGCATCTCTCACGTTTCCCTTTTGACCTGGATTGCTGAAAATTAATGCCACGCTTTGCCAATCACAAATATAATAAACCATGGCATAACAGGCTGTGCGGAACCAGTGAGTCTGTCCTGGTCATGGGCTTCCTCTAAAGTAGAGGATGAATCATTAGAGAGAAGGGATGCTGGACCTGAATCCTTTGGCATAGAACAGCTCTTCCTGTCATCTTATCTCTGCCTCTTCTGTCATCATTCCTTTCTTATCTAGCCCATTAAGTAGGGGAAATCAAACTGCATTTTATGTTATGGAGGTGGAGGACACACCCACCATCTGAAATAATTCACTTTGCATGTGGACAGTGAAAACTTGCTCTTTGAGACTGCTTGGGCAAACAGGAAGCTTTCCAGCTCTATTTAAATCTGACCATGGATTTCTTTTCAGTTTTTTTTTTTAAAAAAAACTGGCTGGTTCAGATGACAATGGAGATGTTATTGTTGCTTGTTGGCATCTGCAAGTTTTGTTTGCTTCTTTTTCAACATTCCACTCTAAGCATCTTCCTTTTGGCAGCATCTAAAATCTTGACCAACACCTCTTGATAGGGGCCTAGAATAAGACAGGGAGAACAATGCCTAAACCTAGTTGATAAGAATAGAAGCTTGAGGCAGCTTCCGCCTACTTAGATGAGAGGTCCGAAAACGAAAAGTGCTGGCTTAGAGTCAAAAGAAGGAATTTAAAAAAAAAAATCATAACTGAAGCGCAAATCCCAGGAAGCTTCAAGAGAGGAAAAGTCAGACTCTATGTTTAAATTGACTTCCAAGTTGCAGAATAATCAGCAGAAAGCCCTGCTGGAGCTGCCTTTGCTGCTAGTTCCTGCCTGCCTAACCTCTGTACCTGGTGTCAGACAGGCTGCCCACCGACCAGGCTGAAAGGGCAAGGGAAAGGGCCCACATTCTCAAAGATCCCTCTCATCCAGGGAACCCCTTTCTTGGAACTATTACCACCTGGCAGACTGTACAGAATAATAAAAACAAGGACAAATAGGCTGAACACCAGCTTCTATCCCAGGGCAGGAGCTCTGTTGAATTCTACCGTATAGTGCAGCATTGGTGTGGTGTTGGGGGTTTTCGGTTCAATGTGTGGAGGGTGAAGGATGTGTGGGTTTATTTTCATGGTCATGATGTGCACTGAAGATGGTGTTTGATCTCGTTGTACGAGGTTCAAGGACAACAAAGTTAACTAAACGAAACTACAGCAAGGTGCAGCAGAAGAGGGAAATACGGAGATTCTCAGTCATCCAGGCCATGGTTGTCTTAAAGGTGCTTTCTCAAAGAGGCAACTGGACTTTCTTGCTTTTTTTTTCCTTGAAGACGTTTCGCTTCTCATCCAGTCAGAGCTGAAGAAGCTTCTTGGATGAGAAGCAAAAGGTCTTCAAAGAAAAAAAACAAGAAAGTCCAGTTGCCTGTTTGAGAAAGCACCTTTGGGACAGCAGGAGAGGCACTTCTACCTGGCTGATTCTGAACGTCCTGGACAGGCAGTCCGCTCCCTTCTTGCTCCCTCTGGGTTCTTCCCCTTTTTCTTTTTGGCCCCAAATCCTTCGTTTCACACCACAACATTCACACAGTCTCCTGGAAACTAGCCTATCATTGCATTATAGAAAGGTCAGGCTCACCCCTAGCCCTCTCCCCCTGCTTCTTGCCCACTTTCCCATCTGACCCTCTGAATTTAACACAGGCTTCATTAAGAATCTTAGAAGGACGACCATGCCTGTCATGCACACAGCAACGGAGGAGGAGGATGCCTTGAACTCCTAGAGGAAATACGAAATAGATACTCAACAACAACAAAAATGTGCAGAATCCAATTTCTTGACTGGCTCTACTTTCATGCTGAAAAGAAGGGAAAAAGCACCTCTATAACGGTCTAGTTCGGTTCTGCAAGTAATTAGGACTGCAGAAAAAACAATGGCTACCCACCTGCCTTCAATCAAGGACCTGTATAATCCACGAGTCACAAAGAGGGCTGTGAAAATATTTAAAGACCCCTCACATCCCGGACATAAACTGTTTCAACTCCTTCCCTCAAAACGACGCTATAGAGCCCTGCACACCAGAACAACTAGACACAAGGACAGTATTTTTTCCCTAAATGCCATCACTCTGCTAAACAAATAATTCCCACAACACTATCAAACTACTTAGTAAAACTATATTACTATTATTATTCTTATCCTTCCTATTACCTATCTCTTCCCACTTATAACCGTGTTGCTTGTATCTTTACAATTTATATATTTGTTTTAGTTGTTCCCTGGTATAATTTGATTGCTTATTAGTAACATATGACTATCACTAAGTGTTGCATCTTATGATTCTTGATGAATGTATTTTATTTTTTTCTTTATGTCCACTGAGAGGCTTGTCCACCAAAGACAAATTCCTCGTGTGTCCAATCACACTTGGCCAATAAAGAATTCTATTCTAAAACAAGTTGGGATAGGGAGAAGGAATGCAAGCAATGGTTGAATGGTAGCTAGAGAGATGACTTTGAAAAAATTTCAGTCCTAAGGGTAGCATTCTGACCTATGTCCTACAAAATACGTTATGCAAAATAAGCATGGTTGCGTTATACAAGCTACGCAAAAGGGCACACAGACCTGGTTCAGGTGGACAATTTAAGCAACCCTCACCAAAGCTGGATTTTTTTTGGGTGTATTATTGTTTGCTTTTCTTAGCATGGAATGTGGTCAGAAGCCCCTCATTAAAAAAAAATTACCTACGTACATTCAGCTGACAACTGAGGGAAAAGTATTTGCAAAGGTTCTGACTCCCAAAACAGTTCCCACTGAATCTAACGCCCTGTGGAAATCCCTTGACAGAAATTAACATTCCCTCTGGGTTACAGGCAACTCAGGAAGTAGAAGGTCCTCAGGTGGCGATCAGCATGAAGGGATGTGGTGGCTCAGGCACTAAGACGCTGAGCTTGTCGATCAGAAGGATTGGCAGTTCAGCTGTTCAAATCCCTTGCACCATGTGATGGAGGGAGCTCCCGTTCCCTGTCCCAGCAGCTTCTGCCAACCTGGCAGTTCGAAAGCACGCAGAAAATGCAAGTAGAAAAATAGGAACCCCTTTGGTGGGAAGGGAACAGCGTCCTGTGCGCCTTCGAAGGCGTTTAGTCCTGCCAGCCACATGACCACGGAGACGTCTTTGAACAGCGCTGGCTCTTCAGCTTTGCAACGGAGATGAGCACCACCCACCAGAGCCGGAAACGATTGGCACGGTTGTGCGAGGGGAACCTTTTACCTTTACCAGCATGGTGCGGGTCAGCCTGCTGCCAGCCATCTCATCCTTCAACTTCCTGCTGGTGCTTCACCAAGGAATCAGCAAATGTCCTGGGAAATCTCCCTGAAGGACACTTGAGAGCTATGGCCTGAAATGGTCAAAGAATGGAACGAAGAGCAGCAGAAAATGGAAGTTCCTATGATGGAGGGCTAGGAACAGGGGGGCCCCGAAACATCAGCTGAGGAGTAAGGTTGCCAAGTTTCTAACTGCACTACATTATTTGGAGCAGTACATAGAAAAAGGACAGGTTCCTAAATTATCTCTGTATGTGAAAAGATGAATGCTAAAATTGAGAATTGGATTCTGTGTGGATAAGTACAAAAGTAATTGTACTTATAATTTGTACTTAGTCAAATAATCACAACATGCTGATAGAATCTGAACTAGGGTGGGCCAGGCCATGAAAGGGATTTTGGAGTTGTTGTGCATGGAAATACTGACCCAGAACTGCTGTTCAATACCCTGTTTTTGATTTTTAAAGATGCATAAGATACTGCTGTCACCAACTTCCTTTCAAAGGAAACCAAAGAAAATCTCTAAAAGCACTCTGCTATCCAAAGTTTAACAATGGCACCTTAATTCTCCTTTATTTCCTGTTTTTATTTTTCCATAGTTTATTACTGTTAACCTGTTAAAAGGACATGCTTTCAACACAATCTGTTTACGCAGTACAATGATTTGATTTTAGATGATTTCAAACACAATGAACATTGGGGAAACTGAAGTAATAAATGCTCTTATTTTAAGACTCGAAACTCTCATGTGTATTCTGATTCTGGTTAGTTTTGGAGGAATAAGAAAGAAGATAGGTAATTTCCCAGTGACTGGCTCGCTAGGTATAATTGTTTGTGTGACTGCATCCAGCCAAGACTCTGGTAGAATTAATGAACAGTGGTAACGGATGTACAGGGTCCCAGGGCGCACATCAAGTTTTCGTGGGCGAAGCAGCCCTCAAGAAAGTGAAAAATGGAAAAAAGAGGGAGGTTCTTTCATGCAACGGCTTCAAGGTGACCCTCGACATGATGTATAGCTTGGTCTTATGTTTCCACCCCCCCTTCCATCCTTGAAAAGTGATTTGGAGGGGGGAGAACATGGAGTTACAAGGCCAGCTTATGCCTGTTCAGCATGAGGAAGGCCCACTGTCTTCCTTTTAAGGGTTGATGTCAGAGTCCGTATTTGAGCGGTAGGAGAACTGCTGTTGGGCTACTATATGTACAGCTACTCCATTCTTACCTGAAAGCCATCTCCACACAGGGGAAATTTTAATGGTTAAGCAACACCTTTCACCTGCCTGCCAGGGACATCTTCCTTTGTCCTTACGTAACGCTGACAATCCTTGGTACACTGGACTTGCCTGAAACTCCACGTTTCCTAATCGAGTAGGCAAGACCTGTGTCGAAAGAGCTGCTGAGTCATTCATTTTTTGTGCTGGTTGCTGGAACAACCCAGCCTCAGGCTGCTCCACCCCAAGGAATGTTAAAGCATGGGAAACTCACCTGGAAGATCTGCAGAAGACTTTTCATGTAGAGACGGCGGATGCCAAAGGAAACGCCAAAGATGGCTGGCACAATGATGAAGACCAAAAGCAGAGTGAAGAGGACGGTCAGGGAAATGCCCAAGAGGTTAACGACCAAACTGTCAACGGGCAGCAACAGAAACATGATGGCGGGGAAGAAGGCAGGCTAGGCCACGCTAGGCCAGTGCCCTGCAAATTCCCAACAGGCAGAAAGAAGCTGCCCTGGGCAGGCAGTCAGTCAGTCAGTCCTTTCCCCTGTCAACCAACAACAACTTTGAGTGTGCAGCAGGTCTCTGGCCTATCACAAGGGCCATTTCAGAGTTCACACCCTTCCTCTGGTGGGCTTGGGGTGGCCAAGAACCCCCATGATCTACTCTGGAAAGAGGCACAAACAGAAACTGGGAAGACTGGCTAGGGGTGAGAGGGTTACACAATGGGTCACTGCACAAGCCACTGGCAGGGCAGGGAACAGCTCTCCAAATGCTGGGAAGAGAAGTCTTGTTTGAGTTTTTGGAAGTACCCAGCGTCTCTTTGCAAGAACGAGGTGTGTTCCTTCTCTTGTCCTGCATTGGCGGAAGAGCTGGCACCCTGCAAAACTAGTGCCCTTGCACCAGCTCTGGTTGTCTCGTGGAACTTCTGGCAAAACTCCTTCGAAGGCCTCTCGATCCCATCCACCGCCGAAAGCTGCAAGATGTTTTCTTGTCCATGGAAGATGTTCTTAAAAGTACAGCGTTCCCAGATCCCAGTCACTAGTGAGGAAATAGAAAGAAAAAAATCTCAGTGCAACCACAACGGAAGCACAGTGAGGCCACATAACTGCTTCTCTTTACAAGAACAGACAGTGGCAGCAGTTTTTCACTCAAAAAGCAGCGAAGAGAAAAGCCAGGGATAAGCAAAGCAGGTCGTAAGCTTAGTAAGGACTGCTTATAATTGAAGAATCCTTTTAGGTCCAAGGACCCAGAGAGAATGCTCCTAGCTTAAATATTCACCGGGATTTACGTAACTCATCTGTGGTCTTAAAAGGAAGAAACTTCCCCTAATTTGGGGAAGCTTCCTCCTTATTTGTTAGAAGGAAACTGTGACTTGCCAAAGTGACCAAACAAAGTGATTAACTGTAAGCCTGGCAGGCGGTCACAATAATAATGAAATCCTAATCAGTACAAAAGGTGGTGTGCCTATAGAACCCCTTTCTTCAATCTGGTGCCCTCCTAACATTTGGGGATTTCCCATGGGTTGGGAAACGTGGGAGTATACAATTCCAGAGGGCAGCAACTTCAGAAGACTGATATTATAGTTTATTTCCCAGGACTATTTTTCAAGACAACATGCCTACAACTTATATTGCTTCCCAACAACATGTTATTACTAAGGTGTTGTCTGTTTTTTAAGATACTGTACTAAAACTTTTCAAAGAGGAAAAAGTCACTAGACAAACAGTATGGAGTGAGTGAAACACTCTCCCGCAAGAGTTAAAAAGCCCCATTTTCTAGACCAGGGGTCTCTAACTTTGGTAACTGGAGGACTTCAATTCCCTGAAGTCAGGCAGGCTTAAAGTTGCCAGGGTTGGAGATCCCTGATTTAGATGAATCGGATGCAATGATGCCTTGCATTAGGGTCTTTTCCTGGTGGTCTCGGAAGAGGACCATGGATCAAATTATGGAGGGAACAATCCTGAGAAAAAAGGCAGTTAAGGGACCTGTGTTCTAAGCCACTAGAATATATCGAAAACTCTAGCACTACCTGCCACTGAATCATAGATGTTGTCACAAATCAGACATTTTCAAAGATGTGATTCCCGTTTTTTCCTCAAAGACAGTCCTGAGGAATTACACTAATAAACAGGAAAGATGTACATGGGATAGCTAAATAAAAAAACAGAAACAAAAAGTGCATCTAATCCACACATGCTGAATCTGAACCCAAATGAACAGATCGGAAAATCCCCCTTTAAAACATCTCTAGACCTCATGAATATAATGTAAAAGTACAACCTAATACATGAAGCACTTCACTCTGAGAAAAAAAATATATTCTAATTTATAGTAAACTCTGCATTTTACTCACGGCAAACATTAGGTAAACAGAAATCACATGGGAATGGAATAAAGAGCTGGAGCTACCATCCAAGGCGTTTCCACTTACAGTTAAGAGGCAGAAGCAAAATGAAATATCTGGAGAACAACTCAGCTCCAGGCAGCCTTCAGCCAGATCTTAACTGCAATAGCTTATAGCCTTGCATCACAGCTGGAAGGGAACAGCAATCAGATGTTTGCAACCACGTGTAATCCCTACGCAGTCTTCCAAGAGATTCCAGAGTACAGGCTTGGGATGAGGAGTGGGTTTTTTTTTTTTTTTTCCATATACAAACACATCAGAATCATGACAACCAACTGCCTAACCAGTTCTCAAATTAACTAACCCAAGAGTTATTAGCAAGAGAGACAGTGTACCTGTTTCTTCACGGGGCTAACTGGTCAGAAAGGTGCTCCTGATGCAAGCTAGAGCAGAGATCTAGATTAAAGTTAATCGTGAGACAGTTGATTATTACAATCCCAAGGGCGGAAGTAAAAGGTATTTAATCTGATGTTCTCAACGTGTATTTGGATGCAACTCCCAACTTCTGTAGCCAATTTGTGGGAATTGTAGTTCACATGGTCTGGGGAATACCTGACTGGTAAAAGGTTCACGTAAAGATGTTCACATCGTAGCCATCAGGAAAGCCAACTCTTAAATGACAAGTTTATGACTTGGCAGTGAAATCACTGACTAGCTGTTACGACATTGCTTAAATTCTGCAGAGGGAGATTATATTGTTTGTCTTAATATTGCATTGATATATTTACTGGAAATGGTAGAGAAAAAAGACAATTCACCAATTAAAGCATGGATTCAATTGCTCTGTTTCTCAACCTCAGCAAATTTAGGATCTATGGATTTCAACTCCCAAAATTCTCTAGCCAGCATAAAGAATTCTGGACACCGTCTCTGTCCTGGCTCAAGAGTGACCAATTTAGAAAACCAATTAAGAATGAATATTTTATACATATTGCGCTTCTGGGAGATGAAATCCGTGCACCTTAAAGTTGCTGTGGTTGAGAAATGCTACTCTAAGATGTGACAATAGTCACTGATTTATTTAAGCTGCATCGTCAATTTATATTAACAGATTTTTTTAAAAAAAGGATTTGACAAATTCATGCAGAGGAAACTCATTAATGTCCATTGGCCATGACTGTAAAATTAAATATCCAGGCGGTGGAAAACTCTATGATCTGATATTGGACGGCATTTTGCTTTCCTGCCAAGCTGCAAGGTTTTAAGCAGCCCCTAAAGAGCCCCCCCCCCCTCTGCTAATAATCGTGCATTTTTCAAAATGAACTTCCTCAACTGGTAGAAACTTGGGCAAACTGTAACTTCTCCTATTTGTTACTTAGAAAGTCAAATAAAGAGTGAGAAAAACTCAGCCTTTAAAATGTTTCCTCCGCATAAACAATCAGAGCATGCAGTTCTCACCAGCCATGGGCAGAGAGTATTGTAAGCCACTAACACAAAAATAACTTTTCTTTTTATAAGGAGTGGGTGGACGCAATCTGTTAAACTTGACAACCATGGCCCTAGATAATTTAGGAGTATTTACTGACGTAATACATTGAATTTAGAGGCCACCCAATTCCAGATGACTTATATAATGACAGTAAAAAAGAGAGAGAGAGAACATCATGACTACTTAAAACAACATTTACAAGTAAAGGGTACTTTCAAAAGCAAGGAAGCTAACACAACCTCCCCACCTCTTTGACTCAAAATAAACAATGACTGGAATATTCACTGACTGGAATATTGGCTCCTTAATCAGGCTAAAACATAATTATGCTTAATTTGCTTTTGATTTAGCATATAATATTAACTATCTATTGTCATTCGTAAGCTATAATTTATAACTGAAGATATTGCATGAACGCAGCTGTAATTTAATAAGCCACAATGGCAATGATCCCAGAGATACTGCAACGGTCGTTAAATGAGAAAAATGATCTAAGTACTTTCTTCACTTTTTTCAGTCACTAAAAGACTGTTTTAAGTTGAGGACTACCTGTAGACACCATCCTATTTACTATAAATAAATATAAAACTGAAAGCAACTACAAGTATGTATTCTTCTTGTGTTCTTTTTCACTCTTTATTTAATTGTTCTATTGTTTTACTTCTGTTTTGTTCACACTCTTGTCATTTCCTTTGATTGTTGTAAGCTGCTTAAAGTTGCCCCACAGCAACGTTAGGGGGCAAATAAATTTAACAAAATAAAAATAAAAATAAGTAAGTACAAGTATCTCCAAAGCACAAGAGGGCAAGGTAAGATCATAATAGGAAGATTTGATCTGTAAATTTCCTGCCGATGACAACAATTAATCAGTGGAATGGCTTGCCTTCAGAAGTTGTGGGTGCTTCATCACTGGAAGTTTTCAAGAGGATATTGGACAGCCATTTGTTTGAAATGTATGTAGGGTGAGTTTCCTGCTTGAGCAAGGGGCTGGACTAGCAGACCTCCAATCCTGTTATTATTCTGTGTTATCCTATGACCATCATTAAGTGTTGTACCTTATGACAAATGTATCTTTTCTTTTTATATACACTGAGAGCATTTGCACCAAGACAAATTCCTGGGGTGTCTAATCACACTTGGCCAATAAAGAATTCATTCTATGATGCAGTACCTGCTTGCTCTGTAGAGCTTACAAGCACTTTTGTTAAAAATAGCTTATATTTTTAAATACTTATTCAAATGCTTAACTGATATTTTAGGAGCTCAAAAGATTTTAAGAAAAAAAACCACTCAGTTTTTGTCTAAATAGTGCGGGCATGCCTAAGTATTGTTTTCTGTATAGCTAAACCACTGCTCAATGACTGGGGGGAAAAACCCACTGAAGGCTTCAATTCAATATTGTTTCCTGAAAGTGTAATCCTACCCAACCTGACAGCTTGCATAAGTATATTCTGTTCAAAGAATATGTATATATATGTATATTCTGTTCAAAGGCTGGGATGCTGTTTCTAGCTCTCTCACCATCATTGGTACAGATGGGAACAGGGAATATGGTTAAAGAATCTGAAATATCCTTCTGGAACATGTCAGGTATTTCAGTGTGCACTTAAAAACCTGGCTTCTAAGATGATTGGCTGTATTAATGTAATGTTGAATTTGTTATTTTTGGCCAGCTTGGATGGCTTCACCACTAGACCAAAGTAGCTGTCATCAATCACAACCCGGACATCAATTCAATTCCTACCCTCAAAACAACGCTATAGAGCCCTGCACACCAGAACAGCTAGACACAAGGAGTTTTTCCCACTCTGCTAAACAAATAATTCCCTCAACACTGTCCAACTATTTATTAAGTCTGCACTACTATCACTGTTAATTTTCTCATCACTCCTTATCGCCCATCTCCTCCCAACTGTGACTGTAACTTTGTAGCTTTGAACTTTGAATTCTATTCTATCCTATCCTTTAGAAAAGTGGTGAGGGATCTTAAAGCGATATAAACTCCACTCTGTATAAACTTAATTGTAAATCCATAAACAAATATATACTGCTTTATTTTATTGAGCCTCAACACTATATGGCACCAGGTTAACAGCGTCTCTGTTTCTGTCACTCAGGACTGTTGTTATAATTATGAAATGTCTATCATTCACATCCAGACAATATGGTACATTACTTCTCTGCAGCATCAAGTCCATAGATCCATATCTATTTATCTTGTTGCACCTGCATTTGAGCTACAATTCCTTTCATTCCTAGCTATAAGCAATGGCCAATGGCCATGCTTGCTGGAGATGATACAGATGTTGTAATCTACAAATATTTGCAGAATGCCAGATAGAGAATGGTGAACTACAGTATGTATGTCACACTCCATCCACCTGATTAGCAAGGTGATTATTACTGCTACTGATAAGATACCATTGTGCTTAATTAAAATTATTCCAATTAGATTTTTACCATAGTAAAAGCATTGCTAAGAAAAAGCCTCTGTAGTCATGTCCGTCCTTTAGGGGAAAAGTCCCATAAATTGCTAATTTAATTGTTATTGGAGCTGATTAAAATACTCCAAAGGAACATGCAAGGTTCTGAATCCCCCAAGGGTTGTTATTGGCCAGATATTCCCAAAATCAGAGAATAGGGCAGAAAGAAAGCAAAAAAGGTATAAAAAGAGATAAAGAGGGGGTCCAGCTACTTTCCAAAGCACCCGAAGGCCAGACAAGGAATAATGGATGGAAAGTGAACAAGGAGAGATTCAACCTGGAAATAAGGAGGAATTTCCTGACAGGGAGAACAATCAAGGAACAGAACAGAAGTTGCCTTTGGAGGTTGTGGGAGCTTCATCCCTGGAGGCTTTCAAGAAGAGACTGACAGAAATGGTGTAGGGCCTCCTGCTTGGGTGGAGGGGTTGGACTAGATGACCTATAGGGTCCCTTCCAAATCTGTTAATCTGACTTTAATGAAGAAAAGGACCAGGGGAGACAGAATAGCAGTCTTCCAATATTTGGGGGGCTGCCACAGAGAGGAGGAGGGGGTCAAGCTATTCTCCAAAGCACCTGAAGGCCAGACAAGGAACAATGGATGGAAACTGATCAAGGAGAGAGATTCAACCTGGAAATAAGGAGGAATTTTCTGAGAGGGAGAACAATCAAGCAACAGAACAGAAGTTGCCTCTGGAAGTTGTGGGAGCGTCATCCCTGGAGGCTTTCAAGGGGATATTAAGACTGCCATTTGTCAGAAAGGGCGTAGGGTCTCCTGCTTGGGCAGGGGGTTGGACTAGATGACCTATACAAGGACCCTTCCCACTCCGTTAGATCTTTTAGAGCTGCCCAGGTTGGACAGCTGGCTGGGGAATTCTGGGAGTTGAAGTCCACAAGTCTTCAAGCCGACCCAGGATGGACAGACATCCCTGTAACGGCTCGGTGATTTGGCTCGTTATCAGACCAAATCCCGCATCCATATTTTTATTCGTTCAGATGATTTATCCTGCCCTACTTTGTCAGGTGGGGGGTGGGTGAGGAGCTTAGGGGCGACCCCCTCCCCCCTTTTCCCTTCACTCTTTGAGAACACTCGCGAGGACAGCCCCCCCGGCACCGCGGCCTTGTGACGTCATTTCCCACAACAACACGGCGAGGTAGGCCGGGCGTGCGGGGGGGACGACGACAACCGACGTCTCCAAAGCGACCCCCGACCCTCCCCTCTCCCAGGCGCCCTCCCCTCAGCCGCCGAGCGCAAAGGGGCGTGGCCGGGGGCGGGACACTCACCTGCCGCCACGCCGCTGCCCCTTCAGCCCGGGCCCCTCCCCCACCCAGCCACGGCTGAGGAGACGGACGCGCCGCCGCCACAGCTGGAACGGCAAGTGAGCCGCACGGCGCTAGAGCGCATGCGTGCTCGGCTCGCGACGTCACCGCGTCGGGGGAGGGGAGAGCGGGTCTTCGGGCAGCGCCGGGTTGCTCCACCCCTTTTTCCACCTTTCAGCCTCGCCTCCTCCCTTTCTTCCCGACCAACCAATCACAGCTCGGCCCATCAGAGGTGGACGGCGCCTGCGCAGAAGGATTCGCCCCTCAGTTACCTCTCATCTCTTTTTTCCCTTGACACGTCAAGGCGTTTCGTGTCGTCTTTGTGGGTGCAGGAGGGGGGGCGCGGCGGTGACGTAGGCATGCGCCCTGTTAAGAGGGACGTTGCTTTGAGATCCACCCTCGGGCCCGTGGACCAATGAGAAGCCCGCAATTCTTTCCCGGATGATTGTGATTGAAGCAGAGGAGCTGCCAGTGTGATGTGGCCTTTTGTGGGAATAGAGAGATGGAGGTTGAAAGATAAATGATAAAGATTAAGACAGAATAGAATAGAATAGAAATAGAATAAAACAGAATAGAATAGAATAGAAATAATTGGAGTAGAATAGAATAAAGGAATGAAAAATAGAATAGAACAGAACAGAACAAAATAGAGAATACAATACAATTCAACAGAACAGAAAGAATAAAATACAATAGTCTTAAAAGAATAGAATAGTCAAATAGAATAGAACAGAACACAGAGAATAGAATAGAATGAAGGATAGGATAGAAATAAGGATTAGAATAGAACAGAGAAGAGAAGAGAATAATAACTTTATTGTCACTTTGAATGTACACTAATCGGCATACATTAAAATGAGATTTCATTGCATACAGCTCTCAGTGTCTCCACCTCCATATACTTTACATAACCATGACAGAATGAATGAATGAATACAAAACTATGCATATTCCCATATATACTGTATTATACAACATAAACCGCAGCCTAGTTTCCGTGTGTACATGAAATATTTCTTCAAAGTTAAATATGAATATATATTGAAAGCCTGAAAGAAGAACAAAGTATTTGTTTTACAATAAAAGTTTTACAAAAGAGATCTTAAGCTGTTACTTATTAAAAAATTCATATTTTTTCATTGTTGTATATATTTTTATGGGTGTACATGAATAGCTGCCCAGAGTCATCTTATAGAGGAAGTAAGAAGCATAAAAAATAAATAAGGATGCAGGTGTTTTGGTATGTGTTAGAAAAAATAATGAACAAAACTAATTTAGCAATTTTGAAATGCTGAAAAACAGTGAAAGAAGAGGGAAAAACAAGGGAAATAATCATGAAAATGAAGAAGCTATGGAGTACATAATAAAAACCATTTATTAAATGTGTATGCCACCCAAAATTCAATGATTCCAGGTGCTTCACCATAAAAACAATCATTGTAAAACATAAAAACCATAATAATATATCATTATCTTTTAGGATCTTGGTCTGATTGTCAGCCAGTTATGGTTTAGTCACCAACAGAAAAAAAAACAAAACTATTTTAAAATTCTGCCATCCCAGGGAAATGCTTCATACAGTTGGACTGTTTAACACTTTAATTTACAGTAAATCAACGTTTTTCAAAGTTGACAACTTTAAGGTTCTGGTTAGTGAATTCTGGGAATTGAAGCCCATATATATTTTTTTGAATTTGAGATGCCAAATTTGAAAAACATGAGTTTAAATTCTCCAGATACTAAATTATTTAATCCCTCATTTATTTTCATTTTAGAACCCCAAAATAAAAACCATGCCAAATTATCCCTTATAGTTTTCTGTTCTGTCCTTAATTTGAATACTTGAAATCCCCGCGCTTTGATTGGCTAAAGCGCGGGGATTTCTGATTGGCCAGGCGAGCCGCGCTGATTGGCCCGATTGAGGTCTCCCGCGATTGGCTCGCTCCAAGAGCGGGAGACTTGAATCGCTGCCATTGGCCGCGGCCGCCGCAGCGAAAAGGATAAAAGCCGCGGGCTTTTTCCTTTTCGCAGGTTCGGTTCACAACGGTTTAATAAAGAGCTTGAAACTTAGTCACCGACTCCTGGCTTCTTTCGCGGACACGACACTGGCGACGAGGATGGGATCCCGACCCTGAACCGAACCCCGTGTCCAACAAGAGCCAGTTTCAACACAGAGATGGCGAAAATCGCACCACCCGCCCCCTTCAACCCCGCCACCGAGGACTGGGAATCGTTTTCAGACTGTTTCCGCATGTACCTCGAGTGCACCGGAATGAAGGACGCCCCGGGCCCGCTAAAACGCGCCGTCTTCCTCACACATTGCGGAACCGAGGTCTTCCAGATGGCCAAGGCATTGGCCAAGCCGGCAGACGCAACCGCCATGGACTGGGACGTCCTCGAACCTATCCTGCGGCGCCATTATGCCCCCGAGGTCCCCATCCTGATCCGGCGCAACGAATTTTACCGCCGAGATCAGAAACCAGGCGAAAAACTGAGTGACTTCGTCGCCGAGTTGCGGCGCCTAGGAGGGCTCTGCGAGTTTGAAGGTCTGAACAGCCTCCTAAGAGACCGATTCGTACTCGGCCTATGGGACCCTACACTCCAGAGCCGGCTTATGGCCAAGGGCGACATCAGCCTAGCAGACGCCCTCACTGCAGCCGCAGCCGCAGAAGCAACCCGCACTTCCGCTGACAGCATGCGAAAATCAGACGCAAAGGGCGGAAACAACAACCCGGCAAGGTCGGCCGACCCTAAAAGCGAATCAACTGCACACTACGGAGAATTCCAGTCTACGTCCAGCACGTCGGAAGACGAGGAGGACATACATCGCGTGCAGACGGGTCGCGGCGACCAGCGGAGCCGAAGAGGTCGTAGGTCGAGGACCAACTGTGCCGGGTGCGGCGGTGACCACCCCAGATCAGAATGCCGATTTTTTGACGCTATCTGTAGGCATTGTGAAAGACGGGGACACATCGCTCGAGTTTGCCGCCAAAAGAAGACCCGCAGCCCGCCCAGATGGGAACATCACGACCGAAAGAAGGAAAGCCCCCCGCCCAGGACCAGAGATCGCCAATCGGACGGTCGGTGGGACCGAATCCAACGATCTTCAAGAGGCGGCGATAGTCGGCGCAAGGAAGATACCCACCAGACGGTAACCATCGGCCACGCCATCTCCGACGGCGCCAGAAAGGTACACGTAGAAGTCCATATTGAAGGCCAACCATGCAAGATGGAGGTGGACTCCGGGTCCTACCTCTCCATGATTGCATGGCACGAGATAAAACGGCTAGTGCCCACCCTCCATAAGAGGAACATTAATGCCCAAAAAATCATTATAAAAGACTACCAGGGAAACCGCGTCCCGGTAGTGGGCACCAAGAACTTTAATGTAACCTACAAAGGCCGCACCGAACAACTCCCACTCACAATCGTCGATCGCGACCGCCCAAGCCTGCTGGGCCTACAATGGTTCGCCCCGCTTGACATCGCGCTGACAGGAGTCAACCACGTCGTTGACGACGGCTGGGAACAGCGGCTAGCCCAGGAGTTCCGGGAGGTCTTCGACGGAAGCCTGGGCAAGTACCAGGGGCCCCTTATCTCAGTTGACCTAGACCCTAGGGTTCCCCCCAAGCGACTAAAACCTAGGAGGGTACCATTCGCCCTAAAACCAAAAATTGAGGAGCAGATCGACAAGCTCGTCAAACAGGGGGTGTTGCAGCCGATAGACCATGCCCGATGGGAGACCCCTATAGTGACCCCAGTCAAGCCAGACGGGTCCGTGAGAATTTGTGGGGACTATAAGGCCACCCTAAATGGCGCATTGCAACAAAGCGCCTACCCCGTCCCAATCGTGCAACACCTACTGCACTCACTGGGAGGGGGCAAGGTCTTTGCCAAGCTCGATCTCGCCCAGGCATATCAGCAGTTGCCGGTCGACGAAAAAACAGCGGAAGCCCAGACCATCGTTACCCATCGGGGGGCATTCAAATGTAACCGGCTCCAATTCGGAGTCAGCATGGCACCAGGCATCTTTCAGAGCCTGATGGAACGTTTACTGCAGGGCATCAAGGGGGTGGTGCCCTATTTTGATGACGTATTAGTGGCGGCGCCAAACGAAGCCGAATTAGAAAACCGACTCAGGGAGGTCTTAACAAAATTTAAAGTAACGGGACTCAAAGTAAAACGAGAAAAATGCCAACTATGCACAGAGCGAGTGGAATTCTTGGGCTACCTTCTAGACCGGCATGGCATTCACCCTACAATTAAAAAAGTGAAAGCCATCAAAGAAGCCCCCACCCCAAGGTCTAAAACGGAACTACAGGCTTTCTTAGGCTTGCTGAATTTTTATAATGTTTTCCTACCCCAAAAGGCTACGGCGGCAGAGCCTCTGCATAGGCTCCTGGATAAGGCGGCAACTTGGACTTGGGGGAGACGAGAGCAAGCCGCCTTCCAAAAAACCAAAGACCTCCTCACCTCCGATGCCGTCCTGATTCAATTCAGCGAAACCTTGCCCTTGGTCGTCACTTGCGACGCATCACCTTTCGGCGTCGGCGCTGTCCTCATCCATACTCTCCCCGACAAAAGAGAAGCACCCATCGCTTTCTTTTCCAGGACTCTAACTAAACCAGAGCGGAACTATAGCCAGCTGGACAAAGAAGCTTTGGCTATAGTTGCCGCCGTTAAGCGATTCCACGAATACCTTTATGGCCGCCCGTTTACCATCGTGACAGATCACAAGCCGTTGCTGGGCATCCTCGCAGGAAACCGAGCCACCCCGAACATTTTATCACCCCGGATGACAAGGTGGTCCGAGTTCCTGGCAGCCTACAGCTACGAACTGTTACACAAGCCAGGTAAGAAAATTTCGCACGCGGACGCTTTAAGCCGCTCGCCTTTACCAGACTCTGATCCTGACCCAGCACCAACAACAAACACCCTTAACATCGAAAATTTGCCCAACCTACCCATTACAGCATCAGACATTGCCAGGGAAACTATCAAGGACAGGCGTCTGGCGCGAATTTTACATTGGGTGGAAAAAGGTTGGCCTGAAAGGGACAGTGACGAATCCGTTAAGATATTCAGAAACCGCCAGACTGAACTTTCACTGCTCAAGGGGTGTATTTTGTGGGGTGACAGGGTGGTCATCCCGGACAGGTTGCAAGGGAGGGTCTTAGAGATGCTGCACGAAGGGCATCCTGGCATCGTCAGAACTAAAGCCCTGGCCAGGAGTTACGCTTGGTGGCCAGGGATGGACAAGCAGATAGAGGCATGGGTAGCCAAATGCCAACGATGCCAGGAGACCAGACCCAGCCCACCCGCAGCACCCATCCTGGACTGGGAAACACCAAGGGGACCCTGGTCCAGAATCCATTTAGACTTTGCCGGTCCCACGAATGGACATACCTTTCTGATCACAGTTGACGCTTACTCCAACTGGTTGGAGGTAAGCGACATGAAATCCACTACCACGGAGGCCGTTATTAAAGAACTTGGCAAACTCTTTTCCACACACGGCCTCCCAGACGTCGTCGTCTCAGACAACGGGCCCCAGTTTACTTCCCTCGACTTCGAGAGGTTCCTGGCGGAGAGGGGCATCCGCCACGCATTGACAGCACCGGCGCATCCGGCGGCGAACGGTAGGGCGGAACGGATGGTCCAATTTACCAAAAAGACCATCCAGAAAATGGACCACGGGGAGATCAACGACAAAATCAATAAACTCCTCTTTATACAACACATCACCCCGAACACCACTACCAACAAAAGCCCAGCTGAGTTGTTGATGGGTAGGAAGCTTAGGTCCCCGCTCGACAGGTTACACCCAACATATAACCCGGAGCGACCCCCAGACTCCAGTACAAAATACCGGACCTTCGCCCCCGGTGACTTAGTGTACGCAAAAAATCTGACGGGGGACCCCCTATGGATCCCAGCCGTCATCACTCAAATCACAGGTCCACGGTCGTACCGGCTCCAAACCACCGATGGGCGAGCCTGGAAACGACACATAGACCAGCTCAGGTCACGAACAGCAACGGACCTCAACCCCCAAAACACGAACCAAGGGGGGAGGGAATACCCGAATAAACAAACGCAAGAAAAAATAAACCAGCAGTACTTACCGGAACGCAGCCATCGTGATCCCCCACCGGAGAAGAACCACCCGGCCAGCTCAACCGACTCGGAGAAGCCAAGCGGGAGCGGCGAAACCCGTGGCTCAACCAACCCGGAAGGCCCAGGTGGGAGCCACAGAGAAAGAACCGGCCCGATCATCCAGCCGGTTCGCACGGAAGAGGGAGCAGCCAAAAACATGACCGCTCCGGCCGAAATCCAGCTTGCAACTGAGTTGCGCAGGTCAAGTAGGACTAGACGGAGCCCCGCCTACCTACATGACTACGCAACGTGATGGACTATACCAAGAGGGGAGGGGTGTTCTGTCCTTAATTTGAATACTTGAAATCCCCGCGCTTTGATTGGCTAAAGCGCGGGGATTTCTGATTGGCCAGGCGAGCCGCGCTGATTGGCCCGATTGAGGTCTCCCGCGATTGGCTCGCTCCAAGAGCGGGAGACTTGAATCGCTGCCATTGGCCGCGGCCGCCGCAGCGAAAAGGATAAAAGCCGCGGGCTTTTTCCTTTTCGCAGGTTCGGTTCACAACGGTTTAATAAAGAGCTTGAAACTTAGTCACCGACTCCTGGCTTCTTTCGCGGACACGACATTTTCAAAGTGGCATCTCTTTGACCGAAATGAAAACCGTTTGAAGGGCAAGGCTTAACTTGCACCATCTTTTCCTTTCCTGCAAACTTCTCACCAGAGATATAGGTTACTAAATCATTGGTGACTCCAAATGGTTTCTACACTTTTTTTTCTTTTCGCCTGGAGGAACCTTGAAGAAGTCAAATATTCCACACTGAGGGGGTCTGAATTGATCAAAGTTTTGCTACCTCCTACTAATTCTGCATAATAGCTGGACTTGAAATATTAACATATTTTGAAAAGGAAGTTCAGGTTTCTGCTTCGAAGGGATGAAATATCATTGTATCCTGAAAAATCAACATTAAAAGAATGACTCACCTAGAATGAAGGAGTCCAGCATGGGATAGCATGTTCTTTGGCATGAAAAAGCCTTTTCTTTCAACTAACTTACCTCAAGAAAGACGTTATTTTGGATTGCTGCCTTTCCTGCCACAAATTCCAGTTAATCACACCAGAAGACGAGAACTTGAGCTCCGTGACCTAAGAAACAGAAAATCCAGGTTACCCAGCCAGCTAAAGGTAGAGGAGATGAAAAGGACATGGGCGAAAGAGCGGTATGTTTTTCCTGGCAACACAACGATGGCTTTTTAAAGACCAGGAAGTCATGTTTACTATGTTTAAATACTGGTTTTTAGAAAGCAAAAACCACAATTCTCTTTATTTTGTAGTCCGCCAGTTATAATAATGTTTCCCTCCACCCACAAATGAATTCAGCTCCCAGTGATTGTGTTTCTCAACTTTGGCAAATTTCGTATTTCTGGACTTTAGTTCCCAGAATTCCCCAGCCAGCCTTGAAACTGGAACTGGAGTCCATACAAGTTAGAGTAGATAGGAAGGAAACTGTTGTGTATGCAATATAATTAATAAAGTGTGAGCTTGGAGTAAGTGCAGGGTTCTGGCCCTGCACTTCTGATTGGCTGTTAAGTGGCCAGAACGGATTGGCCCATTCCGGGGAATCCGATTGGCACTTAACAGAGAGTTCTTATTGGTTATAAAAGCTAGCGTTCCTAGCTTGTTATTGGTTAAACGTTACAAGGTTTGCCTATATAAGGCGGGTTTTACTGATGTTAAGGAAGCAAGTCACGATGTAAATAAAGAGCTGAAGTTCACCGTTCAGAAACTTGTCTCCATTCTTTCTTGCCCATGCTCAAACTTAACACTGGCAACGAGGATGGGATGTGGAGACATCTGAACCAACGAAACGTCGAAGAACACTGAGCACGTGACAGACGACTCCAACAACGGAACCATGTCCGGCGGCATCGTACCACCCGCTCCTTTCGATCCAACACAAGAAGACTGGGAGTCTTACATGGATCATTTCCAAATGTTCCTAGAGACGAACAACTTAAAGGACGCCACAACCGGGAAGAAACGGGCGGTGTTCCTAACGCATTGCGGTCCAACCGTATTTAAGATGGCTAAAGCACTAGCCAAACCCTGAGAAGTGAAGGCCATGGATTGGGATGACCTCGAACCTATCCTGCGAGACCACTACGCCCCGACCGTGCCTACGCTCGTGAGACGCCACGAGTTTTATCAAAGAAGCCAGCGAAAGGAAGGAAGCGTGGCCGACTTCATAGCAGAGCTCCGAAATTTGGGACGCCTCTGCGGATTCACCAATCTCGAAGAAGCACTAAGAGATCACATAGTTCTGGGATTGGATGCACCAGGCGTCCAAAGCAAGCTGATGGCGAAAGGCGACATCAGCCTTGCCGACGCCATTGCCGATGCTACTGCAGCGAAAGCAACCAAGAAGTCGGCTGCACAACTACACCACAACCGCGTTACGGTACCTCCACCAACAAGTGACATTTTATCAAGTCGGAAGGACAGCTGGCGACAACGCACCATGAAGACCTCTCTTCGTCGTCAGACAGCGACGAAGAGGGGGTCCATTGACTGCGGTCCAACTGGGACCCTCGGCCGAAGCCCTTACGCCCTTGCCCTGGCTGTGGAGCCAACCATGCCAGATCCGAATGCAGATTCCGCGACGCACTCTGCCATGAGTGCGGGAAACGGGACCACATCGGACGGGTCTGCCGCAGCTTGCCAGGACCCAGCCAGGCCTCAAAAGGGGCTAACTATCGCCAATCGACAGGAAACCGTCCTGTAAGGCGAGAGCCAGTAAACCACTCCTACAGAAACCAAGCTTTGCAGAGAGAAGAGGCTCACCATACTATCACTATCGGTCACGCCTCAGCCTTGGACACTAAAAAAATCCAAGTCACGGTAGCCATCGAGAACCAGCCTTGCCACATGGAGGTCGACTCGGGATCGTCCCTCTCGATGGTGTCATGGAAGACACTCAAGCAACTCATCCCCACAATTCAACGCCAAGATCTCCGTTTCCAACACCTCATCCTCAAGGACTACCAGGGGAATCGAATCCCCATCGTCGGGTCCTGCCGAATCCGAGTCTCTTTTCACACAGCTTACTTACCTTTAACGATCATCGACAGAGATAGGCCTAGCTTACTGGGCCTCCAATGGTTTGCGCCACTCGGCATTGAAGTGGCCGGCGTAAACGGAGACGGTGGCTGTGATTGGGAGGAAGACCTTATCTCTGAGTTCAGGGACGTCTTCACGGACAGCTTAGGCGAGTACAAGGGGACCCCGATCTCATTCAGCTTAGATCCAAAAATAGCTCCCATTCGCCTAAAGCCCCGTCAAGTTCCGTTTGCCTTAAAATCGAAAATCGACGCACAACTCGACAAACTGATAGCTCAGGGGGTGTTAGAGCCCATCGATCACTCCCCGTGGGAAACCCCTATTGTAACACCCCTTAAGCCAGACGGGTCGATCCGAATTTGTGGGGACTACCGGGCCACTTTGAACCACGCCCTGCAGCAGAACGCATATCCAGTTCCGGTGGTGCAGCACCTCCTCCATTCCCTGGGGGGCGGGAAAGTTTTCGCTAAATTGGATTTAGCTCAGGCATATCAGCAATTACCAGTAGATGAAAAAACGGCACAGGCCCAAACTATTGTGATGCACCGAGGTGCCTTTAAATGTACCCAGCTTCAATTCGGAGTAAGTGTAGCCCCGGGGATTTTTCAGAGCCTTATGGAAAGGTTATTGCAAGGGATTAAGGGCGTGGTCTCCTATTTTGACGATGTATTAATTGCAGCCCCTACAAAAAAAATCTTACAGGACCAGTTAAAATTAGTCCTAAAAAAATTCCAAGAGGCCGGTCTTAAGGTTAAAAAAAACAAATGTAAATTGTGTACTGATAGTGTTGAGTTTTTAGGGTACCTGATTGATAGCCAGGGCATTCACCCTACCGAAAGTAAATTAAAAGCGATCAAAAACGCTCCCAGGCCAAGAAACAAGGCCGATCTCCAGGCATTCCTAGGCCTCATCAATTTTTATAATGTATTTTTACCGCACAAAGCAACGGTCGCTGAACCGTTACACCGATTGTTAGATAAAAAAGCAATTTGGTTATGGGGTTACCATGAAGAACAGGCGTTCCGAAATGTTAAAAAACTGCTCACTTCTGACTCTGTACTCATGCAGTATAACGAGACTTTGCCGTTAGTTATAACCTGTGATGCATCGCCTTTTGGGGTGGGCGCCATTTTGAGCCACGTACTGCCTAATGGGAACGAAGCCCCTGTTGCATATTTTTCAAAGACTGTCAAAAACAGAGCGGAACTATGGACAAATTGATAAAGAAGCCCTCGCAATTGTCTCAGCTGTGAAAAGATTTCACGAATATGTGTATGGTAGGGTTTTTACTATTGTGACTGACCACAAGCCTTTATTGGGGATAATAGCCAGAGATAAGCCAATTCCCTATATATTATCCCCTAGGATGACCCGATGGTCAGAATTCTTATCTGCTTATAACTATCGGCTGCAATACCGCCCGGGAAAGGCCATTCCCCATGCTGACGCATTGAGCTGAGCACCGCTTCCAGAGACTCTCAACGATCCGGCTCCAATGGTAACCACATTGCAAATCAAAGCGCTCAACTCGCCGCCACTGACTGCCCGAGATATCGCAAGAGAAACCAAACGCAACCACACCCTAGCATGCGTACTAGGCTGGGTAGAACGCGGATGGCCATTGGACCAGTTATCAGATGACTTCACACCATTCAAAACTCAACAGACGGAACTCTTCTCCCAGAAAGGCTGTGTCATCTGGGGCGATAGAGTCGTTATCCCAGAATGGCTCCGAAAAGCGCTGCTGAGAACTTTGCATGATGGCCATCCCGGCATCGTGTGAATGAAAGCCCTTGCACGAAGCTATGCATGGTGGCCGGTCATTGACAAGAAAATCGAACAGTGGGTTAAAGCTTGTCCCAAATGCCAAGAAGTCAGCAACGCCCCACCAAAAGCCATGCCTACTGAATGGGAGACACCACGTGGACCTGGTCCCGAATTCACCTGGACTTCGTGGGGCCAACCAAGGGCCACACCTTCCTGCTTACCATCAATGCCTACTCCAATTGGCTCGAAATTCATCGCATGACAACTACGACCTCCGAAGCGGTCATCAAGATTCTAAACAGACTCTTTGCAACCCACGGATTACCAGACGTCCTGGTAATCCGATAACGGCCCACAATTTACTGCACTAGTGTTCGAGCAGTACCTCGCTGACCGCGGCATCCGCCATGCGCTCACCTCGCCTGCACACCCTGCGACCAATGGCTGAGCAGAACGCATGGTTCAATTTGTGAAGAAAACCTTGCAAAAGGTAGACTACGACAACATTGACGACAAGGTCAACCAAATCCTCTTCTTGCAACAAATCACCCCACATAGCGTCACCAACAAAACTCCCGCTGAACTGCTAATGGGATGAAAGCTCCGCTCCCACCTTGACCGGTTGCACCCAGCATACGAACCGGAGAAACCACTAGGATCCAGCGGCCGCTGTCGCACCTTCCAGGTTGGAGACCTGGTTTATGCAAAAAACCTATCGGGCGACCCGTTGTGGGTGGAAGCGACAGTAGTACGTGTAACCGGCCCTAGATCCTACCTCGTGCAATGCCTTGACGATAAACTTTGGAAACGGCATATCGACCAATTACGGTCGCGTCTTGCAGCGGCCAGTTCGCAACTCCCCTATGACCAAACTGAGGGGGGGGGGAGGTATGGAAGAAGATGAAGCCCTAGGAAACCCGTTCGAAGGAAACGACAATTTAATAGAAACTCAGGAAGTGGAGCCGGAGGGAGAAACGCTTGCACCTCAGGGAATCGCGGAAAATGTGGGCAACGACGTAAAAGTGAACTCTGAACCAGAGACAGCCCCACTGCCAGACAACGATCTACCTCAGCGGGATTGCAACCAACCGATACAACGAAAATCAAAGAGACTAAAAAGACAACCATCCTATTTAAGGGACTATGTAACGGCGCCCTGAACTAAGGAACCAGGGGGAAGGGGTGTTGTGTATGCAATATAATTAATAAAGTGTGAGCTTGGAGTAAGTGCAGGGTTCTGGCCCTGCACTTCTGATTGGCTGTTAAGCAGCCAGAATGGATTGGCCCGTTCCGGGGAATCCGATTGGCCCTTAACAGAGAGTTCTTATTGGTTATAAAAGCTAGCGTTCCTAGCTTGTTATTGGTTAAATGTTACAAGGTTTGCCTCTATAAGGCGGGTTTTATTGATGTTAAGGAAGCAAGTCACAATGTAAATAAAGAGCTGAAGTTCACCGTTCAGAAACTTGTCTCCATTCTTTCTCGCCCATGCTCAAACTTAACAGAAACAAAGAGAAGGGAGGAAGAAAGATGGAGGGAGGAAGTGAGGAGGAAAAAGGAGCGAGGCAGGGAAGGAGGAAGGCAGGAGAAAAAAGAGGAAGCAAGGGAGTAAAGAGGAAGGAAGAAGGAAGGAAAAGAAAGAGGGAGGGAGGGAGGGAAAAAAGGGAGGAACAAGGGAAGAAAGGAGAAGAAAGAGGAAGGATGGAGGAAAGGAGAAGAAAGAGGGAGCGAGGGAGGAAAGAAGAAGGAAGAAGGAAAGGAAGGAGAAGAAAGAGGGAACAAGAGAGAAAAGAGGAAGCAAGAAGGGAAGGAAGTGTGGAAAGGGAACTTCATGAGGACAGTGGTGACACTCAAACAGGAAAAGCCCAAAGGGAACATCAGGCCAGCCATAAAACAAACTTGCATAGGAAAAGAGATTTAATAAAAGGTATTGAAAGAAGCCCCCTAGACAAAAGCCAAGTAATTAAGAAAACTAAGGAAACAAGAAAAGAAAACCTATACAAACACAAGACATGCCAAATCAGCTAAACAAACAGACAAAAGACACAAAATGTATTGCAAAGGAGACAGACAGGAGATTGCCACAAAACAAATATAAGAAAACATTAGGACGAAACTGATAATCCAATCAAACCACCCTGCAAAGTTTGCCTTTTGCACCCCACGGAGTTTACCCTCTGGTGGAAATGAAGACAACCCCTGACAGGATTTAAAACATTAAGAAATACAAACACAAGCACACACATACAAAATGAGAAAAAGGTATATAAATCAGGGGGCTTATCATACAAAGAAGGAGGAGGAGGAGGAGGAGGAGGAGGAAGGGAAGAAAGAGGAGGGAAGGAGGGAAGGAAGAAAGATTTTCCATGTTCACTGCAATCTTCCCACAAGGAAACTCAATCGAGAAGTTCTACTGATTTTTTTTTGTCCAATCATGGTCATTATGTTTCTTCTGTTTAGGTAAAGAAATATCCCTGAAGCAATGACCCAACAGGTCATGGGTTGTCCAGGAGGATATAATAACACTTTTTGTAAATTAGAGTGTGCCCACTCTTTTCTGTACCTCAAGGAGCTGTTTACTCGACCTATCTGCACACAAGCACGTAGTTATTTATTTTTGGTTGTGTTTCTGTGTCCTTGGTAAGACCTAGAACTTTTGCTGCTGCCTTTGTTTGTTGACCATTAATTGGTAACCAATTAGATCTTTTTACTGTTTTCTCCCTAATGGCCGCTGTTTTAATTATCTGATCTTTTTCTTGCTTTCACTTACAGCCAGGGTCATAAAAAGGGAGCCACTTATTCAAAGCCATTAAAACGTGGTTTGTAATCTTTGGCCAACAAGCAAACCGTTATCTAACAGGAAGCAATTTACCTCTCCATTCTTTTGAAGTTGTTTTTCCCCCCAACTTCTTTGCAAGTACTTAGTTGTAATTAGCTTCCCTTTCCTAACTGGGGACTAAATTTGACTCTGCTTAACCTTTTGGAGCGAAGTCAAAGTCAATTAGATGTTGCCACAGAAGGGCAACATGCCTTTTGTTTTTAAGCAGCTGATAAAATTCATCCAGGTATGATGAGAGGAAAAAAATGTTCCCCTGTTGAAAAGATGCCACAGATCAAATATTTGTCACTGTCTGAGCAGATATTTCTGCTGTCAACAACAAGAAGGTTTAATTTTACTCCCGAGTCAATGTTAACAATAATATGAGGGCCCTGGCAGGAATTGAGGAGAGGAAGAGAAAAAGAAAAAGAAAGCAGACTTAAATGGCAAGAAACGATTTCAGAGCAATGAGAGGGCCAGGAGCTTTGCATGTCCAAGAAATCTTGGAAGGAATGGAATGCACCACACAGGGCTCCAAAGCTTTTGGCAAAGCTTCTTCCTAGGTTCTCAAATGCTAACTGTCCACAAACAAAGCCCAGCTCTGAATGCCACAGGCCTAGCCTCTCAAAAGAGGGGTGGGTCGTGCACCTGCCTCGCTCATGTGCGTCATGGGCAGCACATGGCAGAAGCTGGGAAAGTCACATTTGTGTTTGTAATGCCAGCGTGTGGGATTGTCCTGGAGGACAGAGGTCAGAAGAGGCTAAAAGATGTAGTGGTCATCCCCCTCTCCTGTCCTCAGTGACCTCCTGCTTTCTGAACATCTGTCTTCTAACACAAGAAGGTAACAGATAACAGATAATCAGAGTTGGAAGGAACCTTGAAGGTCATCTAATCCAACCCCCCACCCAAGCGGGAGACCCTACACCATTTCTGACAAATGGCTGTCCAGTCTCTTCTTAAAACTTTCCAGTGATGAAGCTCCCAGAACTTCTGAAGCCAAGCCATTCTGATTAATTGTTCTCACTGTCAGAAAATTTCTCCTTGTTTCCAGGTTGAATCTCTCCTTGTTCAGTTTCCATCCATTATTTCTTGTCTGGCCTTTGGGTGCTTTAGAAAATAGAAAACCCCTTCCTCCCTGTGGCAGCCCCTCAAATATTGGCCCACTGCTATCCTGTTTCTCCTGGTCCTTGTCTTCCCTAGACTAGCCAAGCCCAGTTCCTGTAACCATTCATTGTACAGTATATTTTAGTCTCCAGTCCCCTAATCATCCTGGTTTCTCTTCTCTGCACTTTTTCTAGAGTCTTTTTTATAATGTGGTGACCAAAACTGGATGCAGTACTCTAGGTGTGATCTTACTAAGGTTTTATCGAAGGGCAAGATTTATCTCTCTAGTTAATCAGCCACATGACCCATCCCAAGCCACTATGAACCCAGGGTGTAGGAAACCTAGGGTAGAAGCTGTGTAGGACATCTGCTTGGGTGGGTAAAAATAAGGGTGGGGTGCAGAAGTTTGAAACTAAAGAGGATCTGAAATATTTCAACAGAAATAGAGAACAAGGCTGGTTCACACAGTGCATTAGACACTCTATATTTTTAATGACACATTAAAAATATTACACATCTCATTGAGCCATCATGGGCAGGATTTCCTACTGATTCCACTATATTGCTTCATTTTCTGTATTGAAACTGCAGCAGTGCAAGGACACCATTAGAGTCCAGGTAGTTTTCAACTTTAGAATTTAGAACAGAATAGAGCTGGAAGGGACCTTGGAAGTCTTCTAGTCCAGCCCCCTGCACAAACAAGTGGCTGTTCAATCTCTTCTTCAAAACCTCCAGTGATGGAGCACCAACAACTTCTGGTGGCAAGCTGTTCCACTTGTTAACTGTTAGGAAGTTTCTCCTTAATTCTAGGTTGCTTCTCTCCTCGATTAAGGTAAAGGTAAAGTTTCCCCTAACACATCCATGCTAGTCATTTCCAGCTCTAGGGGACGGTGCTCATCTCCGTCGCAAAGCTGAAGAGCCAGCGCTTGTCCGAAGACGTCTCCATGGTCATGTGGCCGGCATGACTAAACGCCTTCGAAGGCACACGGAACGCTGTTCCCTTCCCACCAAAGGGGTCCCTATTTTTCTACTTGCATTTTTTAACGTGATTTTGAACTGCTCAGTTGGCAGAAGCTGGGATAAGTAACGGGAGCTCACTCCATTAGGTGGTGCTAGGGATTCGAACCGCTGAACTGCCGACCTTTCTGATTGACAAGCTCAGCATCCTTAGCCACTGCGTCCCTCCTTGATTAGTTTCCCTCAACTCTTTCTTATCTTGGCTTCTGGTGCTTTGGAGAATAGCTTGACTCCTTCTTCTTCGGGGCAGCCCCTCAAATACTGGAAGACTGCTTTCATGTCTCTCCTAATTCTTCTTTTCTTTAGACTAGCCAAACCCAACGATTCGTTTAGTGACCATTTGAAATTAGCAGGACACCTCTCTTTAATGACTCATTGCTTCTTGTCCTGACCCTCTGGCGCTTTGGAGAATATCTTCCCTTCTCTGTGACAGCAGAAACTTCTCTTCAATAGATTAAACATTCCTAGCTCCTATTTCCATTTTTATACTCCTCCTCCACCCTCCTCAAATTGTCTGAAAAAGTGTAGAGAAGAGCAACAAAGATGAGAGTTGTGTATTTCGTCCCTGGTTTACAGAAGGGCTGACTAGCATGGAATTTTTGTGAATAGACTGCAACCTGGTGGCACGATAAAACATAGCACACTCAGTGGGTGAAAAGAGGACAATAATGAAATCTATAGTAAATATTATCTGTTGGTGGACTCAATCATCTACAGCAGTCCCAATATGTAAAAATTACCCAACTGTGAATTGTAACCTTCCATGTTGTTTTCCCCATTGTCTTTGCTTATTGGAAGCCTGTGGACAACTGGATGTTAATGGTTTGTGACCAGAGGTGATATTCAGCAGGTTCTGACCAGTTCTGGAGAACCAGTAGCGGAAATTTTGAGTAATTCAGGGAACCGGCAAATATCACCTCTGACTGGAGATTTTACAGCATCCTTCCCCTGCCATGCCCACCAAGCCACGCCCATAGAACCGGTAGTAAAAAAATTTGAATCTCACCACTGGTTGTGACCTCCCCACCCCACTAACCTGCTTTCCAGCTCCGTTCTCCTGTGCAGGGCAACCAAAAAAGACCCAGCCAATCAGCTGGGACTCAATGGGAAGCAGGGAATAAATAGATGGGGATGGGGCCAGTCAGAGGCGGTATTTGCCAATTCTCTGAACTACTCAAAATTTCTGCTACCAGTTCTCCAGAACTGGTCAGAACCTGCTGAATACCACCTCTGATTGTGACCTTATTTTTAGTTCTTTATCATATTTACATTCCACCCATTACCCTCTCAGAATAACTATTCTTGCTAAAAGACTGATATTGCTACATAGACTGAGTCCGAAGGAGGAGTCAAACACATCATCAGACATGAGTCTCTGCGTGCTCGTAAGAGATCTAAGCCCAGCCTACTTTGAGTTCCAATGACTTTTATCCACTGCCAAATTTGCCTTGACTGTTTCAGATTCTTGTAGAGGGCCTTAAGCTTGCAACAAATCCTTATATTCTTTTGAATTGCCCAAGTTTCCTGATGCCCATGCTTGACAGATCTTATACATAGAATTATAACAGTTTATTGTTTGAACATACTACACTGTATTTTATTTTTTTCACTTATTTTAAGCAATTGTGTATATAGTCAATCATATATATAAAAAGCAGATAGGTCTATGCCAGATGTGGTTCTGACCAGTTCTCAAGAATCGGTAGCGGAAATTTTGAGTAGTTCGGAGAACCGGCCAATCCCACCTCTGACTGGCCCCATCCCATCTATTCCCCGCCTCCCAAGTCCCAGCTGATTGGCTGGGTCTTCTTTGGTTGCCCTGCACAGGAGAATGGAGCTCGAAAGCAGGTTTGTGGGGTGGGGAGGGAAGGGGGATTTTGCAGTAACTTTTTCCTGCCACGCCCACCAAGCCACACCCACAGAACTGGTAGTAAAAAATTTTGAATCCCACCACTGATCTTTGTGCACAATGCATTGGGCTTAATTGTGGTTATCTAATTTGTAGCTCAGTGTGTTGGACAAACTCAAGGTGTGCCCCGACTAGTAAAATGTAAGGAAGGAAACTTGGGCTGAGGCCAGGGGACAACAGCCAAAGAGGCCCAGAAATCTAAAAATAATGCAGAGATCAAATTGGACAGATCATTGTTCCTTTTTTAGTTCACAATGAAGGTTTTTTTAACATGCCACCCAAGTTGGAACAGAGCGTTGTCTGGGAAATCAATAGAAAAATCCAATTATTTTACAGAAGAGTTCAAAATAGCCTACTAAAGATGAGGAACAAATGATATGTGTGTATGGGGGAACACACTGTGAGCTTAAATTTGGAGCTCAAGACTCACAGCTCAACATCTTAAGAGGGGAAGGTTTTGCATCCAAGCTATAAAATGTGGGCAGACACTTTTTTGTCATCGGGAAGGCCAAGCTTCCAAGATAAAAGACATCCAACTGGAGAACCATTTGTCCAGAATGGTATAAGATCTCCTCCTTGAGCAATGGGTTGAACTAGAAGACCTCCAAGGTCCTTTCCACCTCTATTATTTTATATTCAATGTCTCTAGATTTGTGGGAGTTGACATTTTAGTGTGGATTCAAGAGCGGATGTACTGCCTGTTCATCAGGAAAATGAGGCTAAGAATTAAGGCTTCTTTTAATAGTACTCCATGTCATAAAATGTCAGGAATTCCAACTGAATTAGAACAGAACAGAGAAAAACAACAGAGTTGGAAAAGGGATCTTAGAGGTCTTCTAATCCAACCCCTGTTTAAGTAGGAGACTGTATATCATTTCAGACAAGTGGCTGTTTGATCTCCATTTGCAGATACAAAACAGTGATGGACAACCATGAACAGACTTCAAGCCACAGGCTGTCCCAAACCATTTTTCTATTCATTTGTGGTGGACTCATGATTATCCCACTGATTGTGAAAATGTCAGAATTTGCAGAAATGGCAAAAGTAGATCTATTCTGTCCTTTGATTCAATTGTTGAACATAAAGACAGATAGATAACCCTACAAATTCTTCCATACAAACTTTCTCTTATTGGGATCCTCAAGGTAACTCACAGTTATGTCAAAATGCATCTAATGTCCAATTCTTTGGATAGTTGAAATCATAGTGTAAAATGATAGTAATCTTTCCCCTATTTCATCCCATAGTAGTAGAGCCAAAGGAGAGACGCTAGCATGTTGCTAGGGTCCAAGCAAGAGTGAAGAAAACTCCCCCAACGCGCCAAGGGTCAATTCAATGACCAATCAGGATTACAGATGTGACCATATGACATGGACTACATTTTCCAGGTTACCTTAACTACATTTACCATGATGCATTCCCTTAAGGGGACAGATCCCAATTCCTAACTAACTATCCCAATTCCCATATACTGGCTGGGCAGCACAGATCTGTCTGGTCAGGGAAAGACAATAACAACTGTTCTGAAAGGCTGGAAATCACTATGGACTTCTTGCTGAAAGAAGAAGGAAACGATGTATGGGTTTGAAGATGAAGAAAATGTGGATTAAATGAGGGGCTGAAGAGACTTGTAAAAAAAATCTTAAAACGAGGAAGGACTTTGAGATTGTAACGGTTGAAAAGAAGGTCAGACATCATTATATTTCATATATATATCTATCTTTGGTTATTCAGGTTTTCTCCCGCATAAGATTGGAAGTATCTAGGCAACGTTTCGATGAAGTCTCATTCATCATCTTCAGGCTTGGTCTTCAGCTCTGTGCTTCTCAGAGTGATGTGAGCTTGCAGCTGCTTCTTCCTTTTAACTGCTAGGGGGTGTGTGACTTGATTGGGTGGGGGCTTGGCTGTGTTCTGATTGGGTGGGGGTGTGTTCTCATTGGTTGGGGGTTTGGCTGTGTTCTGATTGGTTGGGGGATTGGCTGTGTTCTGATTGGCTGGAGGCATGTTCTGTTCAGGTGGGGGCTTGGTTGTGCTCAGGTTAGTCTTAGTTGCTGGGGGATTTGAGCTGGTGAGCTGTAATCTTGCTGTTTGGCTTCGAGTTCGTGGTCGTGCTGCATTTTCATGGTGGGGGTCAGTTCGCTTCATGTATGGCTCAGATGGGTTTGAAGTGGGTAGTGATGCAGCTGCATTGTGGCTTCTGGTCCGTGGTCGTGTCTCATCTTCTGTGTGGGTGTAAGTCTGTTTTCTACGTGGAAGTGTGGTGGTGGCATCTTGTGTGGCTCTCAGGGATGTGGGTTTGGTGTCATTCTTCATGTTAGGTACTCCTCTGTTCATGAGGGCGGGTTTCCAAATGGCTGGTAGGCGGGAGGTATCATCTGGTTTATTCATGCTGTGTGGGCATTTTTCTATCTCTATGGTTTCTCCGATTATTCTGCTGCTGAAGTGTTCAGTTTTAGTGATAGTTCTGGTATTTTTAAAGTCAATCTCATGTCCTGTGACTTTGAGGTGTTGGACCAGGGAAGAGGTTGGTTCTTCCTTTTTGATTGAGTTCTTATGTTCTTCAATGCATGCACTTATTCTTCTGTTAGTTTGTCCAATGTATGTGGTGGGGCAGGCAGTGCAAGGGATTTCGTATACTCCTTGATTTTCTAACTCGATTTTGTCCTTAGGGTTTCTTAGGATGGTGGATATCTTTCTGTTTGTGCAGAATGCTGTCTTAATGTTGTATTTTTGGAGGATCTTGCTGATTTTGTCTGTAGTGCCTTTTATATATGGGAGGAGGGCTTTGCCATTCTCTTGTTCTCTGTCTTGGATTTTGGTTGGGGTTTCTTTTTGGATTAGGTGAGTGATCTTTTTTCTTTGGAATCCATTGGCTGTCAGCACGCTGGTGAGAGTGTGTAGTTTGGTCTCTAGATGTTGTTCGTTGGCTAAGCATTTTGTTCTGTATGTGAGCTTGCAGCTGCTTCTTCCTTTTAACTGCTAGTGGGGGTGTGACTTGATTGGGTGGGGGCTTGGCTGTGTTCTGATTGGTTGGGGGGTTGTCTGTGTTCTAATTGGCTGGAGGCATGTTCTGTTCAGGTGGGGGCTTGGTTGTGCTCAGGTTAGTCTTAGTTGCTGGGGGATTTGAGCTGGTGAGCTGTGATCTTGCTGTTTGGCTTCGAGTTCGTGGTCGTGCTGCATCTTCATGGTCGGGGTCAGTTCGCTTCATGTATGGCTCACACCCACTAGCAGTTAAGAAGCAGCTGCAAGCTCACATCACTCTGAGAAGCACAGAGCTGAAGACCAAGCCTGAAGATGATGAGACTTCATTGAAACGTTGCCTAGATACTTTCAATCTTACGTGGGAGAAAACCCTAATAACCAAAGATCCACATACAAATACCCGCGAGAACCTCAGAATATATATATATATATATATATATATATATATATATATATATATATATATATATATATATATATATATATATATATTCACTTGTTGCCTCGTTTTCCTTTTCCATTTCTCTTTTGATTTATATTTTACTCCATGAAAAAAATTCCTTCATATTTTTCTTAAAAAGGACTATCTCACCCAAAGCATCAAAGGACCATTGAGGGCATATTTATTTGTATGGTATGACTTGGTTCCAGTGATGGCTGAAAACATGTGTAACTGAATTGCAACTATTTATGACTCTAGTTCTCTAACTAACAAGGTGTTGACTTCTCTTGAACTATATTTCATTTGAAGGAGGGGCCTTCATCACCTCTTGGAGATGCCAGGACAGTGTTCTTTCTTCTGAAATCCCACCTGACTCCACACTGTCTTCTCTCTTCCTCCCTCTGCAGGTATTTCAGGAGTTGGCTTTGAGGAACATCATCAAAAGTGAAAAATTTGGAAGGAAGGTACCAAATTTATAAAAGATCTAGTGTTTCTACTCCTTGAGACCCTTTGAGGACAACAGGGAAGATAAAGTAAGAATGGTCCTTCAGTGCAAGACATTTCAAATAAACTGTGAAGAGCAGGATTTCTTTTGTGTAGCAAAATTTTTTCACTTAACTATAACAGACCAGAATCTTAGTAGTTGATGGTATCCTGCAAGGATTTTTTTTTGGAAGAATAACTATTATTTTGGGGGTGTTTTCAGTGTTACCAATCTTTTTTTAGGAGTGGAAATTTTGTGGGGGGGAACTGGTTTTTTCTTGGGAGAAGTTGGCCATAATTTCTTGGTAGTTGGTTGTGATGGCTTTGGGACAGTTGCTTTTGGTGTTTTCTTAGGAGATGGCTTCTTTGAGGTGGGAGGTGACACTTTCTTCATAGTTGTTGGTTTCACTTTCTTCAGAGTTGTTGTTGGTCCTTTCTTCAGCACGGTTGTTGGAACTTTACTTGGAGTTGCTGATGACATATTCTTGAGAGCTGTTGTTGACACTTTTTTGGGAACTGCTGGAGGCTTTTTCTTGGGAGCTTCTGGTGGTCTTTTCTTGGGGGCTCCTGGTGGTCCTTTCTTAGGGGCTCCTGGTGGTCCTTTCTTGGGGGCTCCTGGTGGTCCTTTCTTGGGGGCTCCTGGTGGTCCTTTCTTGGGAGCTCCTGGTGGTCCTTTCTTGGGAGCTCCTGGTGGCCTTTTCTTGGGAGCTCCTGGTGGCCTTTTCTTGGGAGCTCCTGGTGGTCCTTTCTTGGGAGCTCCTGGTGGCCTTTTCTTGGGAGCTCCTGGTGGCCTTTTCTTGGGAGCTCCTGGTGGCCCTTTCTTGGGAGATGCTGGTGGCAATGACACCCTTGAAATTGTCTGCATTATTTCTGAGGTTGTCCATGTTAATTGAAAGCTCGTGTTAATATTATTATTTGGAGACTGCTTGGACCAAGATGGACCACGCAATTTCATTGGATTGACCAACTTCATGGCCAGATAACCCTGAGTAAAGAAAGTTAGAAGATGGAGAAAACCAGTAAAAACTGAACTCTATCATCCCTCTCTCTTTCTCTTTCTCTTTCTCTCTCCCTCCCTCCCCTCCTCTCTCCCCCCATATGACTGACAGAGCCCTACCCCTACTACTTATAACATGTGTCAGGATTCCGACACTTAATCCAATTTAAATCGTGAGTCTCAAGCCAAACTTCCAAAACTTGAAGAGGATTTATTGGGAGTTAACATGCCGGCACTGCCTGGGTGTAGCTGACTCTGAGACACATAATTCATTGCCACCCTTGGCCCTGGTTTTCCCCCATCCCCTGGGTGTATCATCATTCATATTCTCCAATGGGACATATCCATAGCCCAGAGTCATCAATCATACTCTCCAGTTAGAATTTTGCATGGCAGCAACTTTGATCACCTAGAAACTATCTTTGAAAACATTTATGGAATGCAAGCTGCCCACTGTTCCCCCCTCCCCTTCTGTTGGCAACTCTAAATAGACCATAGAAATATTTTATGAGTTGACAGCATGATTCCCCTTCTAGGTTACATTTTCACATTCTTTACCGAGAAGAACTTACTGGCGCTGCGTAGATGAAATCTATGAACAGCCAGATCACCAGAAGGATACAAATCAAAATTAGGATCTTCCATTTACTCTTCTGCCAGATAATAAAATGGATGCTCTTTAAGGGGGCTGTGAACCATAGGAAAGAGGTTTCCGGTCTCCTAGTTTGGGGGAGAAGAATGAAGAGGGACAGGGTGGTGAGATAGCCACTGTATTCAGATGAACAGATTAACAGAGTTGGAAGGGACCTTGTACTGTAGGTAATCTAGTCCAAACCACCACCCACCGCCCAAGCAGGAGACCCTACACCACCTCTGACAAATGGCAGTCCAGTCTCTTCTTGAAAGCCTCCAGTAATGAAGCTTCCACAACTTCTGAAGGCAACTTCTGTTCCATAGGTTGATTGTTCTCACTGTCAGAAAGTTTCTCCTTATTTCCAGGTTGAATCTCTCCTTGATCAGTTTCCATCCATTATTCCTTGTTTGGCTTTCAGGTGCTTTGGAAAATAGCTTGACCCCCTCCTTTCTGTGGTAGCCCCTCAAATATTGGAACTCTGCTATTGTGTCTCCTCTGGTCCTTCTCTTCCCTAGATTAGACATACCCAGTTCCTGCAACTGTTCATTGTATGTTTTAGCCTCCAGTCTTCTAATCATCTTGGTTGCTCTTTTCTACACTTTCATCTTACCTCCATTCATCCTTCATTTGCTTATGCTCCCCCATCAGCTGAAGACCAGCCAAGATCTTTCAATATCTGGCCTCTTTGACCCCTTGCCAATAATTTCTGTTTCATCCCAGACTCTAGAGTGGCAGGAGCCCACAATGATGTCACTGAGGCATTGGGAGAAGCATAGATTGCCTGTTGCGTCTACAAGACTTCTGTCAAAGATTGTGGTTTCTCTGAGGGTACATTTTCCAGAGTCTTTTAACCAGGAGTGGGATTCAAATTTTTTAATAACTGGTTCTGTGGGCGTGGCTTTGTTGGTGGGCATGGCTAGGTGGTCATGTGACTGGCTGGGTGTGGCCAAGTCAATATCACTCACATCGAGGCACGCATCTCCTCACCTGGCCTTCAAGACTGTGGGTATCAGTCTGTGCTCCCTTTAGATCCCAAGAAAGAAATACTCAGACTCCATGGTGTAGAGCAAAGTTATCCTTTTACTGGAAAATAAAGTGGAAGCTACAAATCAATTCCGAAACTGAGAAATTGGTGGGTAGAACACACATACAAAGAAATAGAATTGCTCCCATCCCCCCAAAGTTCAAATGATTCTTCCAATTAAAACTTCTGAATAAGCTCATGTGGTCATCTCCAGGTGGTGATGAGGTTTCTTGTCAAGTGGCCTTGACACATTTTGATAAAAGTTCACAGTTGCGCAAAAGAGGACAGAAGATAGCCAACAGAAAGTTAAAGAAAAGAATCCCCCCTCCCCTTGCTAGCCCAGCAAAGGAATGCAAAACACCTCCAGCCTTCTTCCCCTCCAAAGTCCCCCCTCCCACCGTTGTCATGAAAGCCGAAAGAAGTAATAGCAGAAAAGCAACAGTGGAAGATATCTTGAGGCTATCTATCTTGAGGCTGACATTCGGACCCCCTAGAAAAAGGACATTAGTCCCTATAAGAAAAAATAACATAATTACATGTTAACATTGATATACATTTCTATGGTTTATCAGGGTATTTGGCATAAAATTTCTTTAACAGTTCAGGAGCTCTTTCTCATTTACCCATTCAGCATGGGACGGAGGAAAATGTTTCCAAGCTACAAGATATTGGGTACGACCCCTCCATTTTCTAGAGTCTAGAATTTCTTTAATTTCAAAATGCTGTTCACCCTCAATTAACAATGGTACGGGGGGATCAGACTGGGTCGGTCTCCAGGTACAGGTACATTCTGGTTTCAACAAACTGATGTGGAAAACTGGATGAATATGACGAAGAGTCTTTGGTAAAGTCAGTTGAACAGTCACAGGATTTACAATCCTCTCAATGGGAAAAGGTCCCACATACTTAGGACCCAACTTCTTTGATTTTTGGGTAGTCTGCAAATACTTGGTCGAGAGGAATACTTTATCGCCCACTTGATACGACATCTGCGGGGCTCGCTTTCTGTCAGCAAATTTCTTATGAGATTGGTGCGCCTCGTCCAAAGCTTTGCGGGCGACCGGCCAATTAAGTTGAAGTTGAGATATCCAGTCACTCAACGACTGGACACTTGGTTTTTCACCAGGCAGTTCAGGTATGGGCACAAAATCTTGCCCCGTTGATATTTTGAAAGGAGTAAACCCCGTACTACTGTGAACAGAGTTATTATATGCTACCTCTGCAAAAGGTAGTAGATCCACCCAGTTGTCTTGCTGATAATTTATGTAACATCGGAGGTATTGCTCGAGCACCCCTTAAGTCCTCTCGCAAGCCCCATTAGTTTGGGGATGGTGGGCGGAGCTTAAGCTTTGGGTGGAGCCAATTAACTTCAAAAATTCCCTCCAGAAATTCGAGGTAAATTGGACCCCTCGATCAGAAACTACACACTCAGGTACACCATGCAACCTGTAGACATGAAGAATGAACAGCCTGGCCAATGACCTCGCCAAAGGGATCTTTGAGCAAGGGATGAAGTGGGCTTGTTTGGAGAACAAGTCAGTCACCACCCAAATGACTGTGTGTCCACTGCTCTCAGGTAGATCTACTATAAAGTCCATGGAAATTTCCTTCCAAGGAGCAGTTGGTCTGGCCACATTTTGCAGCAGCCCTGGTGGCTTACCAGGAGGTCTTTTTGCTGAGGCGCAAATCGGACAACTTGCCACATAAGTCTCAATGTCCTTTTTCAATGAAGGCCACCAAAACTGCCATTTCACCAAATGTAGGGTCTTCACAAACCCAAAATGACCAGCCACCTTGGAATCATGAGTTTGTTGCAATATGTGGCTTTTCAGGTTTTGAGGTACATACAACTTCGCCCCTATCCAGGCTAGACCATCTCGAACGGTGCAGTTATTTGCATTTATCAGAAACCACTCATCCATCTTCAAAGCCTCCTTAAACCGTTCCATCAGGTCAGTGGACAGATCCCTCTCCTGGTTTCTTTTTTGCGTGCGGGTAACTACAGGGGCAGCCAGTTGTGTAGTGGACACGATTGGCCTTATCACTTCTTTACGGGTACTGTTGTATTGAGGCATTCTAGACAAAGCATCTGCCATAAAAAATTTCCCCCCTGGGATATATTTCAAGGAGAAATTGAACCGCTTGAAAAACTGAGCCCACCTAACTTGCTTAGGGGATAGCTTCTGAGGGTTTTTTAAAGCTTCCAGATTTTTATGGTCAGTCCACACTTCAAATGGGTGTTTCGCTCCTTCCAGAAAGTGCCTCCAAGCTAGTAAAGCCCAACGGACTGCAAACGCTTCCTTCTCCCAAATGGCCCATCTCCTTTCAGTCTCAGTCAATTTACGAGAGGTGTAAGCGCACGGTTGTAGTGTCCCCTTCTCGTTTAATTGAAGTAAGACAGCCCCCACCACCACATCACTCGCATCAGCTTGGATCACGAAAGGGGCGTCCATGTCTGGGTGTTTCAGTACTGGTTCTGCAGCAAAAAGTCTCTTAAGCTTTTCAAATGCAGCTTGGCACTCCATGGTCCAATTCAATGGTTGGCTGGGCTTTGGTTTCAATCCCCCCTTTGTTTTCAGGAGGTTGGTGATGGGCATGGCTATTTTAGCAAAAGACAGGATGAATTGCCAATAAAAGTTGGCAAATCCCAGAAAACTTTGAAGCTGTTTACGGGTTCTCGGTGGGGCCCAGTCCAAAACAGCTCGCACTTTCTCTGGGTCCATCTCAATGCCCTCAGGGGAGATACGATATCCCAAGTAGTCTATTTTTTCTTGATGGAACTCACATTTGGATAGTTTGGCATACAATTTGGCGGCCCTCAGCTTGTGCAACACAGAGCGTACCAGTTTCACATGTTCGTCTCTAGTCTCCGTGTAGATAAGAATATCATCAAGGTATACCAGAACCCCTTTGTATAAATGATCGTGAAGCACTTGATTGATCAGTTGCATGAAAACAGCAGGCGCCCCCTGTAGGCCAAAAGGGAGAACATTGAACTGGAAACAACCTATTGGGCAGTTGAACGCAGTCTTCCACTCGTCTCCCTCCTTTATCCAGATTTGGTAGTACGCCTCCCTCAAGTCCAGCTTTGTGAAAATCTTCCCCTTTGCCAGGTGAGCTAACATGTCCTTCATCAGAGGGAGGGGGTACATGTTCTCTACGGATACTGTGTTCAGGTTTCTATAGTCCACTACTAGACGTTTGGAGCCATCTTTCTTCTCACGGAACATCACAGGGGCCGCCACTCGAGGTCTGGCAGGTGTGATGAAACCCCGTTGCAAGTTCTTGTTGATAAATGCCCTCAATTCCTCCAACTCCCCCGGTGTCATCGGATACATCTTCGGTTTCGGGAGTGTCACCCCCAGCAGGAATTCAATACTACAATCGGTCAACCGATGGGGGGGGAGCTCGTCGGAAGCCTCTTCACTAAACACCTCTCTTAAGTCCCAATACTCCTTCGGGATTTTCTCCTCCCCTTCCACGTGTTCGGCAGCTGTAGAAGCTATCTCGGCGGGTACCTGGGACTTCAGATGGGATTTCTCCTCCCCTTCCAGACAGGATTGCTCCTCCCCTTCTGGTGGCCGATCGGTGCAGATGCGTATCCACCCCTCTCTCCAGTTCACATGGGGATTCCACTTCCGAAGCCAGGGTGATCCCAATATTAGGGGCTGTTCCATTCTAGGGGCCACAATAAAACACAGGGTCTCATGGTGGTTTCCCATGGTCATTTCTAGGGGTTCTGTTATAAAATGTGCGGGGCAACCTCCCGCCACCGATCCATCCAGTTGGCAGAAAGATATGGGCGTTCTTAAAGTTCTCAGTCCGATGCCCATACCCTTAACTACTTTCATGTTAATTACACACCTCATGCACCCCGAGTCCAATAAGGCCAACATCACTCCCTCAGTCCCAGAGGTGGGCTGCTTTAACTTTATTGGGATGGTCATGGGCCCTTGGTTAGGACTTACCGGGACGTCATCTTCCGAGTCAGTCTCGTTCTTGCCGAGTGGGGTTGGAAGTCCCAGCTCCTCTCCCGCCGAAAGGGTGACCTCTACAACCTCTCTTGCCTTCAGTCCGGTCTTGCGGGGCTTGGTGGAGGGGTTTTTGGGCTTCCTACCGGGGCCCTGCGCTTTCAGTGGGTTCGTCTTTACCCGGCAATCCGCCATCCGGTGGCCCTTCTTCTCACAATGGAAGCATGCCGTGGTCTTGGCTCTTGCCACCATCCCTCCCAGTTGGGGGGTTGAAGTCTCTCGGAGACATGGGGGGAGTGGTTTTCTCCAGGCGGGACCTCCTCTGCGTCTGCTTCAGGCTAGATCAATGTCTACCTCTTCCGCCAACAAGTACCACGACTGTAAATCACGGGGGTCCCTTCTGGAGATGCACGTGTGGTATACATCTTTATTTAAGCCATCTTTGTAGGCTTCCACCAGGGCCTCCTGGGACCAACCTCGGATGTGGTATGCCAGCTGCCTGAATTCTTGGGTGTAGTCTGCCACTGATCTCCCCCCTTGGACTAGGGTCTTCATTCTGATCCTGGCCTTTCTCTCTGCCAGAGGGTCCTCAAACCTTCTCCTCAGTGCAGTCATGAAAACATTGAGGTTTCGCAGTTGGGGGGAGTTATCATTGTACAAAGTCACCACCCAGTCTGCTGCCATCCCTTCCAGGGTTCTGGTGACACATCTCACTTTGGCTGCTTCAAAGGTGAACTCCCGTTCAAATTCTGCCATATAGCTCCCAACTTGTACCAGGAAAAATCCCAAATTTCTGGGATTCCCTCCAAACTTCACATCTAGGGGGGGCAGGTGGCGTCTTCCAGGAACCACACCTATTGCTGGGACTCCTTGGGTAGTGGCGGGCAGCTGCGCTGGCATAGGCTGGGCAAGGGGGGTAGGGATAGCTTGACTTACCTGGGCTGACCTCGCTCCCTCTTCCCCCTCATACCTTTGAGCCGTGCCGGGCTTCTCAGAAACATCCATAAGGAATTTCCCGGCTTGATCCAGCCTGCATTCCATCTCCTCCCCCTCCTGCCACAGCCATTCCCTCGCACCTTTTCATCTTACAGTGATTCTGGGAGGAGGGGGGTCTTCAGAGTCTCTCTAACCAACCCCCAACGACCATCTGGGCATCTCGGCTGGGGTTTCTTCCAGAGTCAAGTCGTCCAACAGGTCAGTTACCGACATCTCCGGTAGCAGCATTGGCTGCCCCCCCGCAGCTCCCTGGTCCTCTTCATTGCTGGCTGGAGACGACATGAGATGAAACCCCCTTGGAAGAAAAGTTGCTGTTTTCTCCGGGTGGGTTGATGTGGGAGTTTCAGAATAATGTCAGTCTGTGCTCCCTTTAGATCCCAAGAAAGAAATACTCAGACTCCATGTTGTAGAGCAAAGTTATCCTTTTACTGGAAAATAAAGTGGAAGCTACAAATCAATTCCGAAACTGAGAAATTGGTGGGTAGAACACACATACAAAGAAATAGAATTGCTCCCACCCCCCCAAAGTTCAAATGATTCTTCCAATTAAAACTTCTGAATAAGCTCATGTGGTCATCTCCAGGTGGTGATGAGGTTTCTTGTCAAATGGCCTTGACACATTTTGATAAAAGTTCACAGTTGTGCAAAAGAGGACAGAAGATAGCCAAGAAACGGAAAGTTAAAGAAAAGAATCCCCCCTCCCCTTGCTAGCCCAGCAAAGGAATGCAAAACACCTCCAGCCTTCTTCCCCTCCAATGTCTCCCCTCCCACCGTTGTCATGACAGCCGAAAGAAGTAACAGCAGAAAAGCAACAGTGGAAGATATCTTGAGGCTATCTATCTTGAGGCTGACAGTGGGGATGCTGCAATAGTTGTAAGTGTGAAAAATGGTCATAAGTCACTTCTTTCAGTGCCATTTTAACTTTGAATGGTCACTCCACACAAGCAAAGTACCAGCAAAGGAGGAAAAAGACCTCCAGAGAAGTTCCAGAGACAGGAAGTCTAGTCCTGCCAAGAATGTAATAAGGGTTAACGGAGAGGTAGTTTCTGTAAGCAACACCAGAATGTTTCCTTTCTGCTTTCCTTACAGGATTAGCCTAGTAATTTCTTCTAACAATCGGTTCTCCGAACTGCTTAGAATGTTAACAACTGGTTCTAGTGAATAGGTGTGAACCTGTAGAATCCCACCCCTGATTTTAACCCCTAGACCTGGTCAGGGTAACTAATTGGGAAGGTGGTTTAATTTCCACCCTCCTGCCTGCCTGTAGGTTGAGAGTCTCAATCATCCAGGTCATGGTTATCCCAAAAGACAACTGGACTTTCTTGTTTTTATTTTCCTTTGAAAACATTTCGCTTCTCATCCAAGAAGCTTCTTTGTGGTTCTCCGAAATACCAAGAAACCATGGCTAACTTCGCCCAAGAAAGAGAACTAAAGACGCTTCTTGGACAAAAAGCGAAATGTTTTCAAAGGGAAAAAAAACAATCAAGAAAGTCCAGTTGCCTTTTGGGAAAGCATCTTTGAGATACTTTCCTGCTTCCAAATCTGCCAATCCCTATGAATGGTGATGTAAGGCTTACAGCTACTTTCCCAGAGATGCTATTCAGTCAGTTCTCATAGGTTAAAGAGAACCGGTAGTGGAAATTTTGAGTAGTTTGGAGAACTGGCAAATACTGCCTTTTAACTGGCCTTGCCCCTGTCTATTCTCCGCCTCCTGAGTCCCAGCTGATTGGCTGGGTCTTTGGTTCCCCTGCACAGGAGAACAGAGCTGGATAGCAGGTTAGTGGGGTGGGGAGGGAATGGAGATTTTGCAGTATCCTTCCCCTGCCATGTGCACCAAGCCACGCCCACAGAACCAGTAGTAAAAAAAACTGAATCCCACCATTGTTCCTTCCATACTTTCTCAAGTTACAATTCTGAGGACAGCCATCCCTCCACCAGGTTTTCTATCCGAGGACACCCGCGTTCTGATCTTACTCTGGTGGCTTCAGAAAAGGGTTTGCATTCGGCTCTTCTCTTCCTCTCCCAGCTGGCAATTCGTCGGCCTCCAAATTGGTCAGCAGTTCCAGAGACATCTCGATCTTTCCCTAGAAAGCCAGAGACACACAAGAATATAGAGTTGGGATGAAAAGTCATTCTTGATGGGCTTGAATATACATTATAGAATAACACTGGAGTTGGAAGGGACCTTGAGGTCTTAAGTCCAACCTTCTGCTTAGGCAGGAAAGTCTATACCATTTCAGACAAATGATTGGCCAATCTTTTCTTATAAACATCCAGTGTTGGAGCATATACAACTTCTGGAGTCAAGTTTGCTCCACTGATTCTAATTGTCTAATTGTTCTAATTGTCAGGAACTTTCTCCTTAGTTCTAGGTTGTTTCTCTCCTTGATTAGTTTCCACCCATTGCTTCGTGTCCTTCCCTCAGGTGCTTTGGAGCAGGGGTCCCCAACCACTGGGCCCCAGACCGGTACCGGTCAGTGGTTCATTTTGTACTGGGCCGCCGGTATTTAGGCGCCGCCATCTTGTTTTGACAGCGCTTGAGAAAATGCTTCTGGGTGAGTTTGTCAGTTGTTGGTTGGAAAGTGGCGTTTGGGTGCTTAGTTTTGTCGAAAGGGGGGGGCGCTTCGAACAAAGAGCTTTCCCGATGGCAGTGGAGTCTCGTGTTACTCAGGAGGAGATTAAGAAAGAGCCCAAAAAGCCCATCGACCATGAGAAGGTACAAAGGAGGAGTTGAAGGTGAGGGGAGAAGCAGGGGATGGCTGACTGGCCAGTTGCTCGGCTCGCCTTACCTTGGTCGTGCGTGCTGATGCCAGTATTGGTCCGTGGATCATTTTGTACTGGGCCACAAAGAATTAATAATCATGAAACTGGTCCCTGGTACAAAAAAGGTTGGGGACCACTGCTTTGGAGAATAGCTTGATCCCCTACTCCTTACCTTTGGACAGTTGTAGCCAGCCTCGCACACCCTAACACTTGTCTTGCCGGCCCATTTTTTCTGCAGCCGGCAAGGCTGTCCAGGTTTTCTGAAGGTCTCTGTAGCTGAGAACAAAGCTCTGGATTGATCCAGAGCTCCATTATCGGCTGCAGAGGCCTTCAGGAAAGCCTTGCTGGCTGCAGAGGCCTTCAGGAAAGCCTTGCTGGCTGCAGAAGAAGCTCCTGAAGGCCTCTGAGAAAAAGAGGCTGGGGCGATGCGCCCAAGTGAGGTTAATAAGTGGATGACATCCCCTGAAAATAAGACCTGTTGCCTTTTTTGGTGGCAAAAAAAAAAAAGACAGGGTCTTATTAACATTAGCAATTAGAGAGCAAGAAGAAAGGGAGTATGATAAGATTTGGGATTTATTTTATGGATGTTTAGAAAGTAGAGTAAGAAATTAAAGGATACTGTAATAATGATCTACTGTAATAGATTGTTCTGAATAAGTTATAACACGAATATTTAACCTAGTAAGAGTTGGGATTTGCTTTTAAGGATAGCTGGAAACTGAAACAAACAAACAAAAATCTAATGACACAATACAATATATTTTGTTGATTAGAATATGTTAAATGTTAAAAGGGGACTATGCAAAAGAAATGAAATACTTAATTCTCCATATAATCACGGCAGCAAGAATTGTGTTGGCACAATGCTGGAAGGGTGACCAAACGCCAACAAATAATTTGATAATTCAGAAAGTTCTTGACTGCGCTGAAATGGACCTACTTTCACAAAAACTTACAAGGTAGACTCAAAATCCACTACAGCTTGGGAAAAATGTACAACTGGATGAAGCAGAAGAACCAGGAAATTGAAAGATAAGGATTTGAAAGATGAAATGGTTAAACTGAGAGCATATACCAAAAATAGAAAATGAATATTGGTAAAATTGTTTTCAATAAATGATCACACTGTCTTAGCTGATAAGAAATATATATGTTTTATGTCAATATTTGTATTTGTATATTGGTTTTGTTGGTAACGAAACGTGGTATTTTATACACTGTATATATTTTTCTTTTTAATCTTTAATCAAGTTTATTGTAAAATTTTTAAAAAAGAATATAATACGAGCACAAACTCAACAAGAAATGGATGCAAAAATTATTATGTGCACAAGATATATGTACCCAGTCAAGACACTGTATAACTGAAAGATGGTTTTGTTTGTTGTTTTTGTTATAAAAATAAAAAAACTTAAAAAAACAAGACAGGACCAGGAATTATTTTCGGGGAAACATGCTACCTGTAATTGGAGGTTTTGGAGATACCCTATTAACACCCATATCCCGCCAATCTCTTCCTGACTTACAGATACTCGTGGCTTGTCTTTCTCAAAGACAATGCAAGGCCACCAGCCTCTCATATTCCTTTGGCTGAACAGGGAAATGCATTTCTGTTTCCGTCGGTGAAAAGGAGTGGAAGATCTGGCCCTGCCGCTATCGTCCTGCAGGACTTTCAGACTGCAATCCCGAGGCCGCTTGGCAGGTCGTGGAACGCTGGTTAAGTTGATTTCCAGATTGCCTACAGAGGAGGAACAAAAGTATAAGGTCCCCTGCAGGGAGTTGGACTAGAAGACCTCCAAGGCCCCTTCCAACCCTTCCGTGTTCTATGATCCGATGGTTTGCAGAAGGTAACACCACATCCTAAGCAGCCCTGCTATGTACATTGGACCATCTGAAGCTGGGCATGGAAGAATGGCAAGAAGTAACAGGTGGACAATCACGAAAGAAATGACTGGAGATAGTTTAATGGCCGGATGCCCTTCCTGTCCCCGGTGTGGAGTTGCAGATATATTCTTATTTAAACAAAATGAGCATGCCGAGAGGAAAATCTTGTTGAGAAGCGACTGAAAACTTTATCCCAAGAGCCCTCATCCTGTTCAAAAAATCTTACCTATGAAATCGTCAGCTGAGAATTTGTCATTATCCCAGACCTGGATGATCAGTTTCGGAGGTACTTTCTGCATGGTCTCATCCAGACTCCAAAAATGTTGCTGCAAGAAAAACGGAAGGGAGGAAAATGGTATTTAAGATGAAAGCGCTAAAAAGGAGATTTTGTAATGGACGCCCCCTTGGATGCCTGGGAAGAACGGTGTGACATAAATAGGAGAATAAATGAAACAGTTGAACGAAGCACCTGTCAGAACTAATACTTCTAGAGAAGAAGATGCTTTGATCAGATCAATCGGAAGAAAAAAATAAAATTGTGCTATTAATCCTTAATGTTATTACAGGACAATAATTCCCCCCCCCTCTTTCTTTTTCTTTCTTTCTCTCTCTCTCTCTTTCTTTTCCTTCCTTCCTTTCTCTCTCCTTCTCTCTCCCTCTCACTTTCTTTCTTTCTTTCTTTCTTTCTTTCTTTCTTTCTTTCTTTCTTTCTTTCTTTCTTTCTTTCTTTCTTTCTCTCTCTTCTTTCTTTTCCTTCCTTCCTTTCTCTCTTCTTCTCTCTCCCTCTCCCTCTCCCTCTCCCTTTCTCTTTCTCTTTCTCTTTCTCTTTCTCTTTCTCTTTCTCTTTCTCTTTCTCTTTTTCTTTCTTTCCTTCCTTCCTTCCTTCCTTCCTTCCTTCCTTCCTTCCTTCCTTCCTTCTTTCTCTTTGTTTTTTCTTTCTTTTCCTTCCTTCCTCTCTCTCCCTCCTTCTCTCTCCCTCTCCCTCTCTTTCTTTTCCTTCCTTCCTTCCTTCCTTCCTTCCTTCCTTCCTTCCTTCCTTCCTTCCTTCCTTCCTTCCTTCCCTCCCTCCCTCCCTCCCTCCCTCCCTCCCTCCCTCCTTCTCCTTTGTAACCTTGTGATCCCATTTTGGGCACTTGGCACTTGGCTCACATTTACAGCTCTTTGCAGCATAACTGTGATTTCTGATGGGTTGGGTTTTTTGCCAGCATCTGGCATTTACTTCTAGTTTCCAAGAAAAAAAAAAACATCCACTGGGGAAAACTAAGCTGTTAACACCAGTTACATTAATAACCTGGCTTCCTCAGTCACTTTACTCATCAGAAGGTCACAAAGGGGGCTCACGTGACCTTGGGACTCAGAGACGGTCATAAATATGAACCAGTTGCCCAGCACCTGAATTTTGATCACATGATCATGGGAATGCTGCAAAGGTCATAACTGAAAAACGGGCATAAGTCAATTTTTTCAGTGCCATTGTAACTTTGAATGATGCCTAAACAAACTGCTGTAGGTTGAGGACTCCCTGTTACTTTAAAAAAAAAGACTAGAAAGTATGTTATTCCGTGGCTTTCCTGTCTGCCTCAGAAGGTGGCAGCATTTCACCATCTTTCGGCTTTCGGCTTCTTACTCTTAGAGAGTAAGAGAGGGTGGGAGAGAGGGAGAAGGAGAGAGGGAGGGAGGGAGAGAAAGAGGGAGGAAGGGAGAGAGAGGGAGGGAGAAAGAGAGAGGGAAAGAGCAGGAGAGAGGGAGAGAGAAAGAGAGGGAAAGAGAAAGAGAGGGAGAGAGAAAGAGAAAGAGAGGGAGAAAGAGAGAGAGGGAGAGAAAAAGAGAAAGAGAAAGAGAGGGAGAGAGAAAGAGAGAGGGAGAGGGAGAGAGAAAGAGAGAGAGGGAGAGGGAGAGAGAAAGAAAGAGGGAGAGGGAGAGAGACAGAGGGAGGGAAAGAGAAAGAGAGAGGGGGAGAGAGAAGTAGAGAGAGAGAAAGAGAAAGAAAGAGAGCAATGGAGAGGGAAAGAGAGAGAAAGAGAGAGGGAGAGAGAAAGAAAGAGGGAGAAAGAAAGAGAGGGACAGAGAGAGAAAGGAATAGAGAGGGAGAGAGAAGTAGAGAGAGAAAGAAAGAGAGGGAGAGGGAGAGACAAAGAGAGAGAAAGAGGGAAAGAGAAAGAGAGGGGGAGAGAGAAGTAGAGAGAGAGAAAGAGAAAAAAGAAAGGGAGAAAGAAAGAGAGGGACAGAGAGGAAAAGAGAGAGAAAAAGAGAGAGAAAAAAGAGAGAGGAGAGGGGAGAAAGGGAACTAAAAGCCAGTTTATGCCCCACCTTCTTAGTGAGGACACAAGCTTGTTCCATGGGCAAATAATCCAGTGTGAATATGAACCGCCAGTTGAAGTTGCCTTCTCCTGCCAAAGACCTATAATGGACATCAGTTCTTTGCTTATCTTCCTCCTGGCCATCTAGCCATCTGGGACCAAAGCAAAGGGGAGGGATAGAAATATTTTTAGTCAACTCAAAAATGGGATCAGATTTAGTGAAGGGTGCATTATGTAATTGGGTTGGAGTGTTGGCCAGCAGGTGTAGACGGAAATGAAAGCAGCCATGTCCACTGACTCTCTTGTTGGCTTGTAGGTTGTGTGGAAATGCGTGAAGGACCTCGATGGGGGTAGAAATGACACTCCTGTCAAACCATGACTGGTTTGATTCTCCACTTCTCACAGAAGAAGCTGTGGTTTTGGGTTGTGGGAGGAAGAAGGAAAGGCAGTAGAAATAGGAATCCAAGAATGGCACTCAAGGGACGCAAAGAAGAGACCAAAGCCTTTTTCAAGGGAAAGATAGGATTGGAAAAAAAGAGAGGGCCTGATTCAGCGGTGGGATTCAGCTGGTACACACCGGTTTGGGGGAACTGGTAGTTCTGGCAATTAGTTAGCCCTGCCCACCCACCTGTAGTCCAGTGATGGTGAACCTTTTTCTTGTGGTGTGCCGAAAGTGTGTATGTATGTGTGTGATAGTGTGTGCACACATATGCCAGCACCCACAATGCTGCATGCACAACACCCTGCCCCACCCCCTTACCTGCACTGCGCATACACACACCTCCTAGTTGATTTTCGGCCCGTTTGAGGCCGTTTTCGTCTTCCCAGAGGCTCGAGGGAAGCCTTTGCAGTCTCAGGAGGCCGAAAAACAGGCCTTCCGGAAATACCGGAAGTGCCTGTTTTCAGCCTCTGGAGCCTGGGGGAGGCCGTTTTCGCCCTCCTGGCGGCTTGAGGGAAGCCTCTGGGAGCTGAAAATGGGCCTGTTTCGGCACTTCTGGTATTTCCGGAAGGCCCATTTTTCGGCCTCCTGAGGCTTCCCTTGAGTCTATGGGAGGGCGAAAATGGCTTCAAATGGGCCAAAAATCAGCTGGGAGGTGTGTGCATGCACAGTGCAGGAAAGTTTGGCTGGGGCTCGCGTGCCCGCACAAATGGCTCTGCATGCCACCTGTGGAACATGTGCCGTAGGTCATCATGGCCTTAGTCTGTCCTATATTTCTTTTTTTTTCAGCCCAGCTGATTCGTGTGGTACAGTGGTTTGCTGCCTATCAGCTGTTTTACTCACCACGGCTGCAGCAGAAGGTAAGTTTGAGCTGAAATTGTTTGTTTTTTAAATTCTGCACCTGGGAAGTGCGCGCTCACTGAACCGGTTGTTACACTAGTTGAATCCCACCACTGATGGTTAGACTGATGGATCTGCATGAACTTTCTCAGTGTCTCCTCTACTCGCTGAGATGCTGAAGAGATGGGAAGAGTCATGTTGCCTTTTGTTTCAGAAGAAACTAACAACCCCCCCCCTGAATTATGTTACTACTTTTGAATACTATGGAACCACTTTCTTTCTCTGAAGGGAAAATCACATATTTTTTAAGAACAGAGGAAATGGATTCCTTATCAAAATATACCTGATTTGGATTCCCCACCAAGATTACTGATCTCATACCCTTTCACATAGATGTCACTCATCTTGTCTCCAAAGATATTGGTATCTTCTAGATCCACATCTTTTGTGTTCCAAATTATGCAGCGGAGTTCGTATCTAGAAAGAAGAGAGAAGAAGGTGATTTTCCTATGGTGCAGAGTGAACTTGAACCCGGATCTTTCCATTCCTAGCTCAATGAGGTCAACCACTACCCTCCTCTGATTCTTGGGGAGGGGGGGGGGACAAGGAAGAAGCTTCCAGGAAGAGGAAGCTATGCTTGGGCATCCCTTGAGCATAGAGTCGCCTAAAAGTCTGCAGAGTTTCTCTGTCATTCAGGACATGGTTGTCTCAAAGGTGTTTTTTTTTCCAGAAGGCAACTGAACTTTCTTGTTTTTTCTTTTGAAGACATTTCACTTCTCACCCAAGAAGCTTCTTCAGCTCTGACAAACCTCCAAATGGCCTCAACGACTCTCTCAAAGGATACAAATGACCAGAGCTGTCTGCAAGGAGTATAAATCCTTCCATTCCCCACTATCCTGTCAGAACTTAAAGAAGCTTGTTGGATGAGAAGCAAAACATCTTCAAACAAAAAACAAGGAAGTCCACTTGCCTCCTGAAAATTTTTTGGGGGGAATTCTAAGCAGAAAACAATTCTTGGCTCCATTTGCTGAGAAAGGTGCATTTTTATTAGAGATCAAATGTATTGCAGCAATGCATAGCCAGAACTGAGATTCGCGCACCAACATCCCTACAATATGCATTCCCCTTCTTAACTGTCTTTTATTTCCCACCCAAGGTAACCAATTAAAATCTTGCTTGCTGTTTTCCTAATGGTCAGTTCTGATATTCCCCTCCCTCCTTCTTCCAGCTGGGCGACCTTGAAGCAGCTTCTCGGGATGACATAGCACCTACTTTTGATTTCCCAAGCAAGCCCTACCTACCCCTCATCCCCCTTCTCCATACTCAGTGGCAGAACTGTCACCACATCTCAGCGAAGCGCAAGCAAGTGTGAGGTGGCAGCTGACATTTAGTTTAGTTGTGTAAAGTGACTTGACACAAATTGGCAGCACCTACTTCCTGGGCTTCCGTGGGGTGATATCAAATGGAGGTCCTGGGTCGCCCAAGTAAAGTGGGAAAAGGTCCACCCACATCTGCAATTTACCCTGGATAGGAGAGAGGTACAGGGTTTATAAGACAATATCCACCATGATAGATTTGCTGGTCTGTCGGATTCTTCTTTCTATCAGCTAACAAGTATAACATGAAAATCTGAGATTAAGGGTTACTTGGTCAATCCCAGGTAGAGCTGAGTCATAGAGGGTGCGAGTTTCTATGTGTTCAGAGACCAAACCACATGTCCGGAGAAGGTGGAGTGCCATACGTTCTTTGGCGGGTCCCAGAAATCCATGCGAAGGTACTTTGGTCTCTGAAAGGAGGAAACATCAGATGGAATTCCATCAAACTCAACCCAAGGCCCTGAGTAGGCAAGACATCAGTTACTATAGTTTTAAAAGTGGGGGTAAGAGGAAGAATCTCTAAACTTAAAATATCTAAGGTGAGTTTGAGTGAAAGTAAGGAGTTCCAAAATGTAGTTTATTCCCTTTCCTTTTGACCGGGAGAAGGTTGATCGCTAAGGAAAGCCTTAGCTTTCCAAACATTGCTAGACAGCAGTTACTGAACTTCCTGCAGGCATCTTCATAGCTTTCTTACCTGGGTTTGCAATAGTTAAAAGGAGACACTGAATTTCCCAAGAATCCTAGTTGGCAACCTTCACTTCCAAATTGTGATGCTCTCTACCCATTCTTGAGTTGTCAGTGTTTGGGGCGAGACGCGCTGCCCCAAACAATACAGTACCGAAAGTTGGATGGAAACTTACCGAAGTCAGAGAGCAGATAAGTTCTACCCATGAAAATGGCTTTACTTCCATCTTCACTTATCTCCGTCTGGGGCAAGTTTTTGGCCTGAATATTATTTTCCAAGAGTTCGCTTGGAAGAAACTGATCTCTCCATTGTGTGGGGCCAGCCCTACAAGAGAGAGAAGGGGATCAAACAATGTTTGTAGAGAGTGTTTTCAGAAAGACTTGTGCCTTTTTCTCGAAGCTATCACTTCAGTACAGGATAACCAAGTTGCAAGGGACCATGGAGGTCTTCTAGTAGTGGGATTCAATTTTTTTTACTATGGTTCTGTGGGTGTGGCTTGCTGGGCATGGTGTGGCTTGGTGGGCGTGGCTTGGTGGGCATGACAGGGGAAGGATACTGCAAAATATCCATTCCCTTTCCACCCCACTAACCTGCTTTCCAGCTCCATTCTCCTGTGCAGGGCAACCAAAGAAGACCCAGCCGATCAGCTGGGACTCGATGGGAGGCAGAGAAGAGATGGGGTTGGCAGGGCCAGTCAGAGGTGGGATTGGCTGGTTCTCCAAACTACTCAAAATTTCTGCTACTGGTTCTCTACAACCGGTCAGAACCGGCTGAATATACCACCTTTGCTTCTATCCAATCCACTGTCCAAGCAGGAGGCCCTATTCCCTTCCAGACAAATGGCTATCCAATTTCTTCTTGAAAACCTCCAGTGATGAAGCTTCCACAACTTCTGGAGGCTTGCTTTCCATTGATTAATTTTTCTCACTCTCTGGAAATTTCTCCTTCATTCTAGGTTGGATCTCTCTTTGTTAAGTTTCTATCTGTAACAACTTCTCTCCCCCTCAGGTGTTTTGGAAAATAGGTTGACCCCCTCATCTCTGTGGCAGCCCCTCAAATACTGGAATATTGCCATCACGTCACTCCTAGTCCTTCTTTTTATGGAGACTAGACATTTCCAGTTCCTGCATTTGGTAGATGAAAATAACCTGAACTTCTAAAGCTAGGAAGATGTTCCTGGGAATTTGAATGTAATAGAATAACAAATTTGGAAGGGACATTGGAGGTCTTCTAGTCCAACCCCCTGCCTACACAACTTCAGACAAATGGTTATCCAACATCCTCTTAAAAACTTCCAGGGTTGGAGCATTCACAACATCTGAAGACAAGTTGTTCCACTGGTTAATTGTTCTAACAGTCAGAAAATTTCTCCTTAGTTCTAGGTTGATTTTATCCTTGATTAGTTTTCACCCGCTGCTTCTTGTCCTGCCTTGAGGTGCTTTGGAGAATAGCCTTGACTCCCTCTTCTTTGGGGCAGCCCCTGAGATATTGGAACTCTGCTATCCTGTCTCCCCTGGTCCTTCTCTCCACTAGACTAGACATGCCCAGTTCCTGGGTATTTCTGGGAGATGACTCCTCCAAACATCTGGAAGCTGCTAGGAGGAGAAAGATGGGATTACTCACGCATATACTTACACGCAGTAAGTCTGTGGCAGCCCACAGTTGGCCCCATAATGAGACATGAGTCGGTTCTCCAAGTCTATGGTGGTGTCCCCAACAATGTCATCAGGTGAAAAGAGGTCAAAATCAAATAATGAGATCTTCAGGTCCTTTTCTAATGGGATGGTGCATGTGAGTTCATACGTTCTTGAGAGACCACCCCCAAAAAAAAGATGAAGGAGAAGAAGAAGATATAAGTGCCCCACTCCTATCCATTCTGGTATCTTCACTTGCAGAATTCATTGCAAGAGTAGACTCCTAGGAATTTTGGGAGCTATGACCCCAACAGTCTTAAATGTTGCCTGGTTAGAGAAGGCTGAACCAGACCTTTGAATGCTTTGTCCATAAAAGCAGAAACTTAGGACTCTTGTACAGGTAAGCCTTTGTAAAAAAATAATTTTCATTTTTAACAATTAAAACAGAATGACACTTTGCTTACAATTATGAAGGATGATAAATATTTCAACATTAGACATATTGAAAGGATATTTTGAACAATGGATCCAGAAGTTAGTTTTAATCCTATCTGCCCCTATAGACTCGGTTTAAAAGCCGTTATGGAAGAGAAATGAGCAATATCTAACAGGCCTGATCTTAAAATGGATTATAAGCTACAAGAATATGAAAAAAGAGAGGTTGCACTGGATGTACAAAAGAAACCACTGAATTCTTCATCATTAAAAAGAATATCCAAATAACAAGCTAACCGAGTAATAGGAAAATTATCTAGGTCACTCGGTTAGCTTGTTATCAAAATCTTATAAAAGCTTTAAAGAATTGTGTGAGAGGGGACAAAGAAAAAAAAAGAAAAGAAATCAAGTTCTATGACATTAACTGAAAGATCAAGCCAAAATAGATATGCCGTTATCTCTGATAACTCTTAATAGACCATTGCTAATATCAAGACTACAAAAAACAAGGATTTATAATTTATTTATAAATAAGAGATGGATTATGGAAAGGTGAAGAATATTCAGAAGAAAACTAGAAGAAAAAAATGGAAATATATAAAGAAATGATTTCTCACATCACGTCTAAACAATTTTAGTAACTTATCACCTTCTCTTAAGGTGCAAGAAATGATCTCATCTTCCCATACCTCATCTCTTATCTAATTTTTCCTTTTCTATTTCTCTTTTTATGTACTTTATATTTTCTTCTTATTCTTTTATTTTTAGTTTGTATTGGTTTTTATCATCTCTCTCTCTCTCTCTCTCTCTCTCTCTTTATCACCCATCTATCTATCATCCATCTCTCTCTCTCTCTCTCTCTCCATCCATCCATCCATCCATCCATCTATCACCACAAATTAGTTACCGTATATACTCGAGTATAAGTCGACCCGAATATAAGCCGAGGCACCTAATTTTACCACAAAAAACTGGGAAAACTTATTGACTTGAGTATAAGCCGAGGGTGGGAAATGCAGCAGCTACTGGTAAATTTCAAAAATAAAAATAGATACCAATAAAAACTTTCACTAGGACAGTTGAGAATAAGTTTGATGTTCACAATTTCCTCTTTGAAAGAGACCAGTAAATAGGGAACAAGAAGATGAAGAAAGAAGTGTGTTTTTTCACACTTTTCACACTGCAGTGAACAAAAATGGCATCATAGGAACAGGCTTATTCTCAGTCCAAAGGTTTGTTTCTGATTTCTTCCCTGATTTAAGGGAAATTTGGGAAACGATCTCACTATCATGAAAGGTTTAATTGATTCACTAACCCAAAAGAAGATGATGATGACAGTGGGAGGCAGGAGTCACTCTCTCCCTTGCAAGAAAAAAGCAAGAGCCGTTCTTATGATCTCTCTCTCTCTCTCTCTCTCCCCGTAATACAGTCAAGCCCTTTCCAGCACGCGCGTCCCGGGGTTTTTGTATTTGCAAGGTGCAAAGCGGCGGGGGCGGATCCCGCGTGCTGGAAAGGGCTTGACTGTATTACGGGGAGAGAGAGAGAGAGAGAGATCATAAGAACGGCTCTTGCTTTTTTCTTGCAAGGGAGAGAGTGACTCCTGCCTCCCACTGTCATCATCATCTTCTTTTGGGTTAGTGAATCAATTAATTTGGGAAATGATCTCACTATCATGAAAGTCAGTGTTCTCTGCCCGTGGGGCATTTGGAAGAAGATGCCCCGCGGCATATCCACGCGCGTGTAAGGGGAATCAGAAATCCCCGCGTTCAATGCCTAGCACGGCAGAAGAGAAAATGCAGCTGTGAGCAAATACTGGGAAAACCTGATTGATCAGAAGGAAGGAGACAAAAGAGGGAGAGGTGGTGGTGGATGGAGATCCCACTGGTATTTGTGAAACACTTGGTCGGCAGCGCTTAAAGTCAACGTCCTCGCTCCCACCCACCCAAAGCCACGAAGTCCCCCTATTGCGCAGCCCAGAATCGCCCTCCCCTCAGGGGGCAGCAATGACGCTCGGTATTTCCCGAGACAAAAAGCTCCACTGTGCAATGAAAGCGCCCTGGCTCTAGGCTCACAGGCTCAGAAAACAACACGAGCCAAGGTCGCTTCGGCTCCACTCAGCTTCGTTTCCTCAGCCCTAGCTGCTTTCAGTCCGCTCGGGAGGAGGGGGAGGAGGTGGTGGTGGCGGCTTTCATTGTTTTCTGAGCTCTAGGCTCGCAGGTTCAGAAAACAATGCAAGCCGCCACCACCACCTCCCCCTTCTCCCAAGCGGACTGGAAGCAGCTGGAGCTGAGGAAACGAAGCTGAGTGGAGCCGAAGCGACCTTGGCTCGCGTTATTTTCTGAGCCTAGAGCCAGGGCGCTTTCATTGCACGGCAGAGCTTCTTGTCTCGGGAAACACCGGGCGTCGTTGCTGCCCCCTGAGGGGAGGGCAATTCTGGGCTGTGCGATTGGGGGACTTTGTCGCTTTGGGTGGGTGGGTGGGTGGGTGGGAGCGAGAATGGACGGGGTCCGTGAAGTGGGGCTTGCCTGCCCTTGCTGGCTGCCTCTGCTTCCTGAGGGGTGGGGAAGGGGGCTCATCTGGACCAAGGGTGAGTCTCCCCCTCAGTTTCCCCTGAAGGATCTTCTGTCGCTTTTGCCTTCTCCCTACATCTTCCCTCCGTTAAAATCCCCCCCCACACACACACACTTATTTTCGGTCGGATAGATTTCGTGTCTGAGCATTCTCACATGGCGGTGGGTCTTTCCCCCCCCTAAAAACAGTTAAAAAAAGAAAAAAAAATATCCTCATGCAGGAACTTTTCTGCTTCCGATTACCCCCATGCTTAAAAGTTGCAAAGGAAACACGGAAGCAGGGAAGCAGCTGCCCAGCTCCAGAGCTCCACACCATTTTTTTTCAGAGGGGAATCTGACTCGAGTATAAGCCGAGGGGGGTTTTTTCAGCACAAAAATGGGCTGAAAAACTCTATACTCGAGTATATACGGTAACTAGATTTGAGAGGAACATGGTCATCTGCTCCTTATGGGAGAGTGTTTTCTGAAGTCCCAATCTATGGTTACACACATCGCTTGAATGCTGGTCAGCAGTGCAACAAAGCAATCAGAATCCATTTGCTAGACTGACCTTCCAAACACAGGATCCAGGGTGTTGGGTATATAGTCTTCTCGATCAGCCATCCTTTCTTTCCCTAGCTTGATCTTGATGTAGGGGTCACACTGTAAAGAGATGCAAAGAGAAAGCTCCACCTTCTGTTCTCCACATCCCATCCCAGGCCTAGCAAACACAAAGACGCAAAGAGATGGTTTCGTTCTCTTTCCTAAACGAGACTCACAAACATACGACCCTTGCAGTATAGAGACAGGTTCCTTGCCAAAATTTGGCAAGTTTGACTTACAAGAATAGCCAGTCAGAGCTTTTGGGAAATTCATCAGTTGGTGCCAGTTAATAATAATATAATATAATATGTCTTTATTGATTAGCCCTTGGGCCATATCAAAAGGTGCCAGTTCAAAACAGGGGTGGGCTTCAAAAATTTTAGCAACTGGTTCTCTGCCAGGTTGCTGGGTGGGCATGGCCATGGTGAGTATGGCCTACTCAGCCTCCTGCACCACAGCAGGGAGGGCTTTTTTGCCTTTCTTGGGCTCCGGAAACTTTTCTTGAGCCTCCGGGAGGGTGAAAATGGCCTCCCCAGGCTCCGGATGCCCATTTTTCACCTTCCCCGAGCCTCTACACAGGCCCTGTACTTACCTGACATCCAAAAATGTGGAGACTCCTGGGCAGGGCAGGGCAGGATTGGTGGAGCCAACCAGGGGTTGGATTTGCCGGTTCGCCGAACCAGTCATTAAAAATGATCACATTAGCTACTAGTTCGCCTGAACCGGTAGTGGCCCACCCCAGGTTCAGAATGGAGGCTGCAAGGTTTGTGAATCAAGCCACATGGAGTAGAAGTGAATGGACAGTTGTTGTCAGTGTTTGTATCTGCTGCTTGATTTCAACAAAAGCAGCTCTGCTCTCGTTTGTTTAATGAGGCGAGACTCCTTCCGTGCAAGCAGTCTTGCAGAGTGCCTTCGCTTCACACACTTTGCAAACCACTAAGCTCTTTTTATTGACGGTCGGCCCAAAATCACCTTGACGGCTCTCACGGCTGAGGAGGTACTTGAACTTACCAATCCGTTGACATCTTTTGGCTGGAGATTAAAAGCTCGGATAATATAAACGCGAACCAGACAGTCCTGGGAGACATTGGCAGGAAGCTCCTGGAATTGACGTGGTGGAGGTAGAATTCTGGGATCTTCTGGCAAAGGATAGATCCGGAAAAGCCCCTGTAGAACAAAGCAGGGGGTCAGTGGAGGCTTCAAGGAGGACCACGGCTGGTTTCCTTTCCCCGAGACAAATCCTGTGATTTTTGAGAAAATGAGCAAATGATATTGTTCCCCTGACTCAACGCTGCTGGAATTTTGCTTCCCATGGGCTATTAATGAATTGGGAGATTTGGACACATCAACGTAAAAATGAAAAGCCCTTGATAAGTCACTAGCAGCAGTTCATTGGAACATGTTCTTCTCTATTGTCCTCTCTATGCAGGAGCACACCAGGAGTTATTATTTCCAGTTTTCATTTAAATAACCTTGTCGTTCTGATTTGTTTTACCTTAAAATGCTACTATCAGATCAATTTGGCCTCATCGCTCTGTCTACAGGCAAGTCCTCCTCAGAACCTCACACTTTATGCTGTAGGTTTGATTCTAACCCTTCTTAGATATTTTAGAATCTTCCCTCCCTCCCTCCCTCCCTCCTTCCTTCCTTCCTTCCTTCCTTCCTTCCTTCCTTCCTTCCTTCCTTCCTTCCTTCCTTCCTTCCTTCCTTCCTTCCTTCCTTCCTTCCTTCCTTCCTTCCTTCCTTCCTGTCTCTGTTTCTGTCTCTGTCTCCCATCTATCTACCCACCTATCTATCTATCACTTTTATCATTGCTATTTATCATCCATCCACCCACCCACCCACCCATCCATCTATCATCTATCATATCTCTCTCTCTCTCTCCCTCTCTCTCTCTCTTTCATCTCTCTCTCTCTCTCTCTCTCTCTCTCTCTCTCTCTCTCTCTCTATCTATCTATCTATCTATCTATCTATCTATGTTTCCTTCATGTTCCAGTGAAACAGCTTGCCTTTTCCAAAGCATGAGAAGGCAAGGGAAGAAATAATGGATGGAAACTCATCAAGGAGAGAAGCAACTTGGAATTAAGGAGAAACTTCCTAACAGTGAGGACAATTAACCAGTGGAACAACTTGCCACCAGAAATCGTGGTTGCTCCATCACTGGAGATTTTTAAGAAGAGATTGGACAGTCACTTGTCTGAAATGGTATAGGGTCTCCTGTTTGAGCAGGGGGTTGGACTAGAAGATCTCCAAGGTCCTTTCCAGCCCTCTTATTCTGAGTCTTTTGTATTTTAGTTTAATTAATGTGATTTCTGTCTTCTACATGCCAGTCTATGACCTAATAAAGATTTCAGTTGAGAAGTAGAGAGATCACAAAGGATAGAAATCCAGATTTTCTGGGTAAATTTCCTCAGGTATTTTGCCAGAGAGGCTCATATTTTCACCTTAAATTCTCCCCCCACCACAGGGTCATCATCTTGGACTTTTCCTCGGTAGAGCTGAAAGGTCTGACAGAAATCCTGGAGACCATGGAATTCAGGAACTTCTTCCAGCTCACAGTTGTAGATCTGGGAGCAAGTTATTAAAAAAAAAAAATCAATTGAAATGTTCTTTAGTTTCTCTATGTATGTTTGTGTGATTTTAATTCTCTAGTCTATGTATTCTTATATTATTGTACATTATTAAATCTACAACATTGCAAATGTAATACCTCTATTTGTATTGTTACATCTACTATATTGTAGATGTAATTATTGTAGATTAAAAATATCAATTGGGATATTCTTTACTCTATATATGTTTCTATGATCTATATTCTCTAGTCTAAGCATCCGTCCACTTCTGTATTACCTAACTACAAATGGTCCAAACATTTTATACATTTGTTGATTTGCAAAATTGGTAAGCATTCAGGCCTCATTGTAAGTGATAATAGTGTCCACACTGCGTGATGTGTTGCCTGGATGTAAACATTCTTACTTTAATAGCTGAACATACTTTGAAAAACCCTCCCACAATTCCTCAGCCAGCATTGCCTCTTCCATTGCAAAAGATGACTTACAATATTCAACTTCATTGTGTCAGCCTTGGAATCCATGTTTTACTTGGAAGCTTCGAGGCTGCCTGGGAATTTGGGAGGGGGGATTTCATAGGGAGGTGGAAGATTAGACTCAACAACACTCTTTCTCAGAGAGACATGTTGCCCTGCACCTGGAGGGGAGTGTCTGGAGGGATGTCTCCATTTGGGATGAAGATTTGATTGGGCCATGTGATGGATTGGTGGGTGCAGAGGATGGATCTTTGAATTCTCTTTTGGAAAGGGGAAAAACCTGGAACCCTCAAATTCAGGTTTTCCCCAGATGTGCCAATATGACAACTCTAATATGCCAATATGACAACTCGAGTTTATTGATTTGGAGTTGGAACGCTCAGTGGTGGGATTCAGGCAGTTTGCATCACTTTGGGAGAACCGGTTGTTAACCTTCTGAGGAGTTCAGTGAACTGGTTGTTGAAAGAAATAATTAGGGCAGAGAACCGTTTGTTAAATTCTTTGAATCCCACCACTGGGAACGCTGACACATTGGATATGGAGACCAGCCCCAAGCTTCAGAGAAAACTGGAGATCCCTTTGGTGGATATTTGATGAAGTGAAAAACAGGAGTCACCTGATGTCTCTAGGGAAACTTAGGAGCTGGTATTTCTTGTGACAATTGTTGCCCTGCACTGTATTCTTATGATATTTCCTTTAAAAGCACACCTTTATGCTATCATAGCCCTTTTCCAGGTAATGTCCGCTCTTTGACAAATCTCCCATTGTGGCATAGTACTTGCTCCACCAATCAATTTCTTCTTCTTCCTCCTCCTCCTCCTCCTCCTCCTCGGTCTGTCCAAAAGGAAAGAAAGAAGCTTGGGTATGGCCCTCTCCATGTTCTCCAACATGGGATGCAGTGGCTCAGTGGCTAAGATGCTGAGCTTGTCAATCAGAAAGGTTGGGAAATGGGCGGCTCGAATCCCTAGCACTGCATAACAGAGAGTCCCTAGCTAAGACTGTAGGGCTCAGAGAGCTTCCAATAACCTCAGAAAGACAAACAGCAAGAGAAAGCTCTTAATAGGCTTCATTGAACTGGGTGTTTGGCCAAGAGCATTTCACACCTCATAAAAGTGTTGCAAGCTAGATAAACAATCCACTTGGTGCTTGCAAGGGAGAGCCATTAAGAAAACCAGATAACATAGCCACTAGCCTCCAAGGGGATTATTTCCCAAATAATAAGAATCACGTAACTCACAAGAAACTCCACTAAGACTCCAAGATCCCTCTCATAGTCACTGCTAGTAAACCTGACTTCATCCAGTCTTTTATTTAAGTATTAAATTAAATGCATGAAATAATAAACAACTTTTTTGTATTTATCTTTTTTTTTAAGTAGTTAAGACAAAGAAGCAATGTTGAGTTGGCCACACTCACCCAGTCACATGACCACCCAGCCATGACTAGCCAGCCAGTCATTAGGGCAGAGAGCCCCTTTCTGAAAAATTTGAAGCCCACCCCTGGTTAAAGATGATAAGATGTATGGATGTATGTACAGCATGTATGTATTTTGCCATAGCACAGGGTCTCCAAACTTGACAATTTTAAGACTTATGGACTTCAACTCCCAGAATTCCTCAGCCAGCTGAATTCTAGGAATTGAAGTCCACAAGCCTTAAAGTTGCCAGGTCTGGAGCCCTCCCATGGAAAGCAATGTACTGATAAGGGTTTCCTACCGCAAGTACAATCTTAACACAGGAAACCCTTGATTTCCCCTCTTGATTTGGGGTGATCACCCTTGTACTTTCTCTCTCAGGTAGAAAAATATCTCTAAGGAAATGCTTGGGTGGAAAAAAAAATCCAGGGCTCACATTTGGGAAGATCTACAAAGGCATTTTGTCTCACAAAAATCCAGCCACATCAAAATGAAATCTTGATCCTGATTTACCTTCTTTTCTTTTGCTTTCCTCCAAGACCATAGTTTGAAGCTGGTCAACCTCTGTAAGAAGCAGCAGAATTAATCTTAATTGTTATTATGAGAACAAATTCTGTTTAATCTGTTAATCTTTTCAGAAAATCCCATCAACTGATTAGTCATAATGTTCTACTAGAGAATTCTCTTCGAGAGGATTCTGGGATTCAAAACTTGGGGGGGGGGAAGGTGAAATTATGGTTGGAAAAGACAATCTGAACCCCCCAGGGAGTAAATGCCTGGTCATTTACCGTAATCTTAGCATGCATTCTTAGCATGGCAGCTGGGAAATTCAGGGAGTTGAAATCCATCTATCTTAAAGTTGCCAAGATTGAAAAACAGCCATATAGAGTTTTGTAGCTGATAACCAGAACTTTGAATTAACAACAAATTCAGGTTGTGCAATATTGTCATGCCACACCAGTTCTGGCTCATTGGGGACAGCTATGTTCCACACCAAATGAAGCTTCCAGATAGCCTGCAAGGGCAGCTCCATGCAAAGTGAATGACAGCAATCCAACTGATAGGTAATAAAGATAGGTATCAAATACATGAGTGACAGCAGTAGTACCCTGTTTCAGAAAAGGCTACAACTGGTGCAGTAGCCAAGGCAACAGAGCTTTTTCCATCCAGATCATCTTCTATATACCTGGCCATGATATCTAAGCAGGACTCTTGAATCTAGGACCACTAACCTTCCTTGATTGTACACCTGCTCTTCTAGTAGTAGCTCAACTCAAACCTGGAGTTGCTTGGAAGAACATTGCAGGAACAGCAGCTCCATTGTTCCTGGATGGACTTAGAACATGTTTCCATTCACCCCATCCCTGATTTCCACCAGATATTGAATTAGAACACTATCAAACTATTTACTAAGACTGTATTACTATTCTTCTCATCCTTCCTATTACTTATCTCCTTTTTCAACTTATGGCTATAACTTTGTTGCTTGTATCTTTGTGATTTATATTGTTTTATTTAATTTCCTAGTGTGATTTACGATGACTGCTCATTTAATACCCTATGATTATCACTGAGTGTTGTACTTTATGATTCACGATGAATGTATTATGATGACTATGATAATGATTTATCACTTATATCTTTATGTACGCTGAGAGCTTATCACCAAAGACAAATTCCTTGCGTGTTCAATCACACTTGGCCAATAAAGAATTCTATTCTCTGCATCTGTGATGACCTGGGGTGTGGCAACACAGCCAGAAAATAGGTATGAGTCTCTTTATTTGCTCCAACTTTGCCCCTAACATCCCGGTTACTCTCCAGCCTGGAGAAAAGCTCTCCCATGAACCTACAACAACCTCTGGCTGCAGATACTCCAGTCCAAATGCTGGAAGCAGAATGACTGCAATCAATGACTCCAGCAAGGCAAGATAATGAGTCCAATAATTCCAGCAAGGCAGATGGGGGCATGACAGCATCTCTACGTGGCCTGGAGATATACAGCTGACTATCATTAACATATAGATGACAATCTCTCTTGACCTGAGGGATGGCCTCCTCAAGCGGTCTCACATAGATGTTTAACCCAATGAGGAAGAGAATCAAGACCATTGTGGAATGTCCAAGGACGGATCTCTCTTCTCCCATAACCACAAATTAACTCCCCTGGCCAGAAAGGAGTTGGAACCACCATAAAAGTTAAGAAAATATTAAAGATGCAAAGGTGCAAGAATAGGACGATGACCTTGTGATATCCTATTGAGCTGTTCCTTATCTCAAACGTATATTTATTTTGGGTAGTGGGGCTACCCAGGAAGCAGGCCTTTAAGAGGTTGCTGATAAATGCAGTGAGTTTCCCCTCTCTCCAGAGTATTTTTTCCACTCAACTGTAGCTCTAAATCTGGATCTCACTGAATCCCATATATATGCTTGTTTCCCAACAAAGCCTGGATTAAATGGTTGGTTGGTGGAACAGCTTCCCACCAGAAGTTGTAGGTGCTCCTTCACTGGAGATGTTCAAGAAGAGGTTGGACAACCATTTGTCCAGGATGGGATATGGTCTCTTGCTTGAGCAGAGCAGGTTTGGACTACAAGTTCTCCAAAGTCCATTTCACTCCTGTTATTCTATGTTATTCTGTTTTAATGGGCCAGATCAGAAGTGTCTAATCTATAGCTCACTGTGCATGGATTTATTGATCACAATAAAAATTGTGTGTGTGTTATTCTCTAGCTTAAGCAGGAATTTTGCCAAAGTCATAAAGCAGAAGACTTTTCTAAGCTCCGCTATTAGGAAAATTATCTATCTATCTATCTATCTATCTATCTATCTATCTATCTATCTATCTATCTATCTATCTATCTATCTATCTATCTATCTATCCACCCATCCGTCCATCTTTCATCTATCTATCCATCTATCTTTTATCTATCTATCTTTCATCTATCTATCTATCTTTCTCCCTCTCTCTCCCTCTTCCTCCCTCCTTCCTTCCCTCTCCCTCCCTCCCTCCCTCTCTCTGTGCTAAACAACAGGTTCCATCACAAAGAAGAAAAGAAACAAATGATGATTGTGACACCAAACAATAGGGATACTGACCTTTTTTGTCTTCACCTTTTTAATGACTGTTTGGGAGGGAAAGACACATCGAAAAAATTCATAAACATTTGAACAGGAACAGAATTCACCCTTTTTAGGAGATATAGTTCAATGAGTTATCTTTTCTTGTCCTTCAGAAAGTTCAAAAGGGCTTTTGTGAAACTTCTAGCAACCTCAACTGGCTTCTTCTAACCTTAGCTGTAGATAGACCACAAGCCCCGCCAAAAACTGAGCTGACTGGGCCAATTCAACTTTAGGAGCTCATCTGAGTAATGATGCCCAAATTTTTTAAAAATGGTTAACATGGAAAGGATTAAGACTCTATGCCCAGTCTGCGGCACACTTGTGACTATTTCGTACTATCATATTATCCTAAATTGTTTGATGAATAACTTATTGATAACTGACTTACTAAAACATTTATAAAGCATACCTCGGGGCGGTAGGTTATGGACTTTACTTTCTTCCAATGGATTGCAGTAATATTGACTCAGAGATCTGACTGTAGCTTGGCCCACCACTGGCTTATATCCAAAATCGCGGTGATCGATCACCTTCAGTTCAATGGGAGGGGAATAATCTTCATCAACAGGCAGGTACTGCAGAAAATCAAGACAGAAAAAGAAATCTTTTCAAGAGAGTTAACAATAGAATAGAAAAGAATAGAATAGAATTCTTTTATTGGCCAAGTGTGATTGGACCTACAAGGAATTTGTCTTGGTGCAAATGCTCTCAGTGTACATAAAACAAAAGATACATTTGTCAAGAGTCAAGAATCAGAAGGTGCAACACTTAATGATAGTCGTAGGGTACAATAAACAAAGAGGGTGATCCCTCTGAGATTACTCAGTTCATAACTTCCGATTAAAGATAGACCTCACTGAACAACAGAAATGGGGACTGGAATTGGCTTTGTTAAGTGATGCAACTGTCAGGCACAATGTCACATGACTACATCACTTAGTGATGGCAATACCAACAGTACACCCTTGATTTTGGGCAAGTCCTTCTGTCTCAGCCCAACTTACCTCACAGGCATGTTGTGCGGAAAATAGGAGGAGAGGAAAGGAGTATTGTGAAGTTCACCACCTTGAGTTATGGATAAAAAACAATAAAGGTGGGATACAAAAAAATGTAAACTAGATAAAATTGTGGATTGTTAAGCGAGAACTTTACATGACTGCATCTTGTGACTTCCTGCTGCTTTCCCACAAAGTCATTGGGGAAGCTGGTTGGAAATTGGAAATCCCAGGAGATTCTCAAATGGGCTGTGGAGAAGGCAAGATCTACAGAGTGAGGTGAAGTTACGCTGCACTGAGTGAATGTGGGCTGGGTAGGAGCTCCTGTAGTCCCACAGAACTTCAGGTGGGATGGGGAGGGGTTTCTGTGATGCCAAGGGAGGGTATGTGGGCTGAGAAAAGGGTGCTACAGCATTGTGCAAGGCGGTGAAGCTGGGGAAGTGATGTTGTGGTGTGAGCCTGCTGTGGAATACAAAATCCTTGGGATTTTGTGGGGTCTCCTTGGGAGAAAAAGTGGCAGGAGTGGCTTTGCTTGTGGGAAGCCAACAGGGAAGGTTGCAAATAGCAGTCATGATTATTGTCAGCCTAGGAAGCTATATGTTACTTGGAAGCTTCATGGCTGCCACATTTAGTGTGTCAGGGTTCCGATGGATGCCCTAATTAATGCATGAACCTCAAGCCAAGTTTCAAAAGAAATCCAATTATTTATTAGGAGCAATATGTTGGCAGTTTTCCCAAGTGCAGTCAGCTCTGCCCCACATAATTTACTGTGCACCTATGACCCTGTTTCCCCCCTCCTCCCAGGGTGTGTCATAAATTACATTCTCCAATGAAGCACTTTCGCAGGCTGTGGAAAACATGCGCCTCCGGCTGGGCTTGGTAACTTGGGACACAATTTGAAGAAAGGCATGCATGGAATGTGCTTCTAGTCATAGCAGCAAACTGCTACATCAGATCTTCCCCCCTCCTTCTTAAGGCAACTTGAGAGCAAGCCAGGAATGCTTTATGAGTTGACACAGTGCCTGGGAATTTGGGAGGGGGGATTTCATAGAGAGGTGGAAGTTTAGACTCAACAACATTTTTTCTCAGAGAGTCAAGGACATGTTGCCCTGCACCTGGAGGGGAGTGTCTGGGGAATGGCTCCGGCTGGTTTGACATTTGATTGGACCATGTGATGGACTGGTGGGTGCGGGGGATGGATCTTGGATTTCTCTTTTGGAAAGGGGAAACCCAGAACTTTCAGATTCGGATTTTCTTTTTTTCTTTTCCAATATGACAACTCTAATAAAATGGAACTTTGAGAAAATTCTTGTCTTGGGGTTTATTGGTTCGGAGTGGGTTAGTTGGAACACTGATATTTATGGGATGCTGCAATTGTTGTATGAGCTGGTTGCCAAGTGCCTGGATTGCAATCACATGACCATGGGGTGCAGAGGCAATCAGAATTTTGAAGACTGGTCATAAGTATTCCTCATTCAATGTGGCCACAACTTCGAATGATCACTGAAGAAGTGGTTGTTAACCAAGGACTACCTGTATTTTACTCCTCCCTCCATTTCTTAAAGTTTGCTTATGTAACTCACCACTTTCATGAGATAGACGTTAATTGAAAAATTTGGGGATTCCTGAAAGTTCCTGATGGTGGTTGTCTGAATGGATTCTCCCCCACACTCTATGATGAGGCTAGGATTGTTCACAACCATCAGATTGTAATTCTTCATGTCTCGGAGACCCCAGGCAAGAATCTATGGGGAGATTGGGTAAAATTGTCAGCTGAATCTTCCATCGACTGGGTATAAGATCTCCTCCACCTCTCTTGGTTGGTGCCAGCTCTTAAGAACTTCATGCACACCTATATATATAGCTTTCTTGGCATCAACATGGAAGTGGTTTTGCCAAGTTTCTCTCCTGAGATATAGAATACAGGACATATAACTAATATGGTTGGAAGGTACCTTGGAGGTTTCCTGTTTCCTAGTCTTGGGATTTCTGATGATTTCTGCTAGTGCATGATGTATCTCACACCAGATCTAGCATATACACTCTCTCTCATGTAAATACACTAGAGATTCCAGAAACACATATACTTTTATTTTGTTGATTTGTTGAATGAATAAATTTTCCCTGTCTTGTTAAATACTGTAGGTCTACAGTAGCTTTCATTGTTTCCCCACTTTCTGAAGGCTCTCATATCACTGGATTGCTGGCCCTGTCACCATTCCTCCATTCCCAAGATACCTGTGGAGAAATTTTTTGCCCATCAAGATATCTGGAGCCACCTGAATTGGTTCACAAGCTCACCTCCACAGCCATCAGCCGCAAAATGGGCCGGATTCCTTTGGGGATTGTATAAACACCATCTTTCCAAGTAGGAGGTGGAAGTTTCCCCATGGATCCGTCCTAGAAGAAGAAAAAGTTAGACCTTTCTGAAGTTGGGTACCATGCAGTAGTGGGATCCTACCCTAGTCACTAGTTGCCTCTTGAAAAAGCACCTTTGGCACAATCATGGATGACCAAGAATCTCCATAGACATTTAGTAGCTTCTGACTTTTTTTTTCATTCCATTAAAATGCAAACAAAATTACAAAACCACCCTCTTATTTTACATTTCTAAACATCGCAAGACATTTCCACCACAACAAAGTTATTCTAATCATGCACACTGAAAAAAAATCAAAGTTTGATATATTTCTTCCCAATTATCTATGCATCAACAGAAGGCCTCCATGGAAGGCTGGAGGCTTCCTGTAATCCTTGACCTGGAAAAGATCATTCAGTTTCACGATTAATCCATTTCCTCTTTTTAGAGAATTGCTCAGGTTTGCTGAGAAAAAAGTCCAGTGGTGGGATTCAATTTTTTTTTACTATCAGTTCTTTGGACGTGGCTTGGTGAGCATGGCAGGGGAAGGATACTGCAAAATCCCCATTCCCTCCCCATCCCACTAACCTGCTTTGCAGCTCCATTCTCCTGTGCAGGGCAACCAAAGAAGACCCAGCTGATTAGCTGGGACTCAGGAGGCAGGGAATAGATGGAGGCGAGGTCAGTCAAGGTGGCATTGCTACTGGTTCTCCAGAACTGGTGAGAACGGGCTGAATACCACCTCTGGACCGATCCATCATTCCGTTTGACAGTGTGGTGTTTTGCACTTGTGACAGTACCTCCAGTGTCCTCAAAAACATGTAATGTGACTTTTTGTTTCTTTCTTTCACCTTCCTATCCAAGAGAAGCTCAAAAGCAGCCATGAGGTAACCATTCTCCTCTTCGTTTCTGGTGATAGGATGCTTCTGGAGACGGGGTATACTTCGTACATTCAGATCCAGGCACACCATTGGATTGCAGATGCATCTTCCCATAAAATCATTGGATCGGGCCTATCGGAAAGAAGTGAGGCAAAGCAGATAAGCTTGTGAACAATGTGGCCAAGAGCAAAAAAGACGTGTCTGAGTGCTGGGTAAGATAATATAACAATCAGACAGATGCTAAAGGCATTTTGGGGAAGTTCTACCATATGTAGTTAGATCAGTTGTGGGATTCAAAAATTGTTACCACCGGTTCGGTGGGTGTGGCTTGGTGGGTGCCTGCAGGGGTGGGATTCAAATTCTTTAATAACCGGTTCTGTGGGTGTGGCTTAGGTGGTGGGCATGGCTTAGTGGTCATGTGACTGGCTGGGTGTGGTCAACTCAACATCACTCACATCGAGACACGCATCTCCTCACCTGGCCTTCAAGATTGTGGGGATGCTGCAACAGTTGTAAGTGTGAAAAATGGTCATAAGTCACTTCTTTCAGTGCCATTTTAACTTTGAATGGTCACTCCACACAAGCAAAGTATCAGCAAAATAGGGGAAAGACCTCCAGAGAAGTTCCTGAGAGAGGAAGTCTAGTCCTGCCAAGAATGTAATAAAGGTTAACAGAGAGGCAGTTTCTGTAAGCAACACCAGAATGTTTCCTTCTGGCCTTCCTTACAGGATTAGCCCAGTAATTTCTTCTAACAACTGGTTCTCCAGTGGGTGGGCCCAACAGCAGAGCAGCGGAGAGAACCAGTTTGGTCTCCACTGCTCATTGGCACTATCAACCTGGCAGAACCAGGCTGAACCAGTAGAATACCACCACTGAGTTAGATGTTCTATGTAGAGTTAGAGGTCTATGTATCATCTGTGAATCACATCTTGAAATGACAAGAACCAGTGGGGTGTAGTGCAGTGGTAAGATTCAAATAGTTTTTACTACCAGTTCTGTGGGCATAGCTTGGTGGGCGTGGTGTGGCTTAGTGGGCAGGCTTCATGGGCATGGCAGGGGAAGGATACTGCAAAATCCCATTTCCTCCCCTAACCTGCTTTCCAGCTCCGTTCTGCTGTGCAGGACAACAAAAGAAGACCCAGACGATCAACTGGGACTCAGGAGGCAGAGAATAGATGGGGCAGGGCCAGTCAGAGCTGGTATTTGCTGGTTCTCTGAACTAATCAAAATTTCCACTACTGCTGAATACCACCTCTGATGTAGTGGTGAAGATTTCAAAACTTCTCATGAACCACTGAAATGTCCCCCCTACATACGCCTGAATCATAGTCAAAGATCTCCACGGCCACAATGGGGGGATCCTGAGCCGTCCCTTGAGGATCTCCATATATCAAAATGTCTTCAAAGAGGAGGGTCTCATCCCAGCATGGGTGCAGAGTGCTGCTGATAACGTGTGTGCAGTGGCTCAAATGAAGGAAAGAGACATGAGCCACAGGATCTGTCAGAGATACAAAACCTCACTTCACTTTGCTTATTTAATTTGTATCCTATCATTATTATTATTATTATTATTATTATTATTATTATTATTATTATTATTATTATTATTATTATTATACACAAAAATGACAGTATACACAGCAGACAAGATAACCATGCTGGATTTCGTATCACAAATCACTAGTCGAACACTTCCCAAGTGTTTAGGACTGCGTGATGTATCGGTGGATTATGTGAGCAGATCCAAGTGTTATTGTTGTTATTGTTGTTATTGTTGTTATTGTTGTTATTGTTGTTATTGTTGTTATTGTTGTTATTGTTGTTATTGTTGTTATTGTTGTTATTGTTGTTATTGTTGTTATTGTTGTTATTGTTGTTATTGTTATATACAAAAATGACAATATACACAGCAAATGAGTATCGTATCACAAATCACTAGTCGAACACTAGTGTTTAGGACTGCGTGATGTATCGGCGGATTATGTGAGCAGATCCTATTATTATTATTATTATTATTATTATTATTATTATTATTATTATTAATATTATTAATATTATTAATATTATTCAAGGTCGCAAAGTCTGAAGCAATTCTCAGTCTTCCAGGTCATAGTTGTCCCAAAGTTGCCTTTTTTTTTCCAGGAGGCAAGTGGACTTTGTTTTTTCTTTGAAGATGTTTTGCTTCTCATCCAAGAAGCTCCTTCAGCTCTGAACTGGATGGTAGGCAAGGGAAGGATTTATACTCCTTGAAGACAGCTGGTCATTTGCATCCTTTTAGAGGGTCATTGAGGCCACTTGGAGGTTTATTTGGGACCTCAGAGTCACCTGAGTAGTTCTCCTGGTTCCTGTAGTCTGCATTTTTTTTCCTCTGGAAACCAGTGGTGGAATTCAAATAATTTAACAACCGGTTCTCTGCCCTAATGATTCCTTCCAACAACCAGTCCACCAAACTGCTCAGAATGTTAACAACCAGTTCTGCTGAAGTGGTGCAAACTGGTTGAATGCCACTACTGCTGGGAACCCATTCCTACCCCCACACCATTCAAAGGGTGATAATTCCAAATTGTATAGCAAAAAGTCTGTAGCAATTCTCAGTCATCCAGATCATGGTTGTCCCAATAGTGCTTAACTGGATGGTGGGGAATGGAGCTGAAGAAATCAGAGCTGAAGAAGCTTCTTGGATGAGAAGTGAAATGTCTTCAAAGAAAAAACAAAGCCCAGTTATCTCCTGAAAAAAAAAAAAAGAACCTTTGGGTCAAGGTGGCAAATGTATCCAACACACCTTCCTCCTTCTATTTTCCCTACAACAACACCTGTGAGGTGAGTTGTGTTGAAAGAGAGGGACCTGGCCCAAATTCAGCCTCCTGGGTTACACAGCTAAGGCCGGGACTACAACTCACCATCTCTTGGTGATTGGCTCAAAGTCAACTGGTCAACTTAATGCATGGAGTAGAATTTGCTATCTCCTTTATACGCTTCTGAGTAAATGAATAGGGATGTTCACAATAGACAGAGATGAGAGCAAGGGTGAACTAATTTTATCTTGGCTGGGTGTTTAGGAGGCATCTCACCTGCGGTCCCTTTCACAATGCTTCTCAGAAGGTCCCTGGCTTGGTACATGTAGCAGCGCAACTGGAAATACAATGGACCTAAAAAGAGGAATATTTTTTTTTTCAATTTTTCTTCTGGCTTCTTCATTACAGTTTCCCAAAAGGAGACTCTATCAAACATTTAGCTTCTCATCTTATAAATCCTTTCTCTCATATCGATCCTTCCATTCCTTCCCATCCTGTCAGAGCTGAAGAAGCTTCTTGAAATGAGAAATGAAATGTCTTCAAAGGAAAAAACAAGAAAGTCCAATTGCCTCCTGAAAAAAAGTACCTTTGGGACAACCATAACCTGGAGGACTGAGAATTTTTACAGCCCCTTAGGCCCAGTACTCTTCAATGTCTTCATAAGTGATTTAGATGAAGGAATAGAAGTGGAACTCATCCAATTTGCTGTCGACACTAAATAGGATGGTTTGCAAAATGATAAAATTGGATACCCTTCATGGCTGCCCTTGCATAAGCCAATCATCTCTAACCCTACTGGTTGGGTTTCCTAATATGTGAAGGCCAAACCCATCTGAAGAACCTCAACTAGAGGAAGACAGTTCTGGGAACTCACTCTTGAAGACGCAGTAGAGAAGAGGAGTGTTCTTCTTCAAGAGACCTTGGGAAGCAGGTGGTTCTAGTTCCACCTCCTCTTTTTCATCTTTCCTTCCTGCTTCAGGTTTTTTCTTTTTCTGTCGGTCTCCAACCTCCACACCCTGAAATAAAGGAGATAGTCATAATGCAACTTTGAGAAAGTGAAAGACTGAATTTGGCTTCTCTTTTTGGCAGGGAGATTCCCAGGAGCATTAAAAAAAAAGTGAAGATGTGTGATGACCCAAAGGGGCGTGGCACAAAGGCAACACTGTCAGATAATCAATAAGAGTCCCTTTATTAGCTCCATCTTTGCCCCCAATGTCCTGGTTACCTTCTGGGCTGGAGAAAAACTCTCCCAGGAACAGCCTTTGGCTGCAGAGAATCAAGTCCAAAACAAGAGCAACACAAGCTGTAACTTCAAGTCCGAACAAGCCAAACTGAAGTAATTAACTTGGCAGGGCAGAAGCAAGAATTTCAGGCTTGAAGGCATGGCAAAACTCACACAGGTGGGAAGATGCCAGGAACACAGATAAGCCACAACACAAGATAAAGTCACATTTGCTCCTAGCAGTCTGCCGCATGCAGTCTGCCTTTCTTATCAACTGTCTTCCCAGCTGTGGCTAATGGAGGGACGCAGGGCCCTCTCCTCCCTTGTAAGCCACACAACCTATGTTGCTCTCTTCTCCGTTCCTCCCTGCGTGCCCTAGGATGAAGAGAGGGTGGACCTGGGTCTTCCTCTGAACTCCTTCTCCCTTGTTCTACCTTTTCCCTGCTCTGCCCAGCCGGACTTTGCCCTTCCCCAGCCTCCCCCACAGCCAATGGAACCACACTCCTACTCCCTGTCAGCTGTCCAACTTCCTCTTTGGATTCAGACTCCAACAGGGGCATGACAGATGGAGGTTGCAACCATGTAATTGAAGTCCACCCCCCTTTAATCACTGCTATCTTTTTGGCCCACCCTCTGGACAACCCTGGTTATGTGACAGCTGTCCTCTCTTACCAAGGAGCCTTCCAAGTAGAAAATGGGTGCCACCAGGCTGGGTGCCACCGGAGCAAGCTTCCTGTGCCAACAACGTCGCCGAAAAACATCATCTGGTTGCCTCTGGAGGTGGAATCTCCAGCCGTAGAGAGGCGCATATTCCCAGACATCCTCTTTCGCTTTAACATCTAAGTGCTGCAGAAACCATGGGGAAGAACTTTCCAATTATGATGTCTTATTTTACCAGAATTTAGCCTTTCTCAAGCGGGTAACCCAGAGATGTTATGACAGTACAGTGGCAAAGGATCAGAGTTGCAATTTATTTATTTATGGGTATCCATAATGCCCATAAATACACCTCATACTCTTTCCTCCTCTTCTTTTACCCACAACAACAATCCTGTTGAATTGACAGTGGGAGGACTGACCCAAAGTCGCCCAGCAGGTTTTTATGCCTCAGGTGGGATTAGAACTAACCACCTCTTGCTTTCTATACCAGCTCCTTTACCACTACACCAAACTGGATCTAACACGTGTGAGTGTCCCAGAGTCATCAACAGTTGAGCAGAAATTTTGGTCTAGCGGTTTAAGGCACCAGGCTAGAAAATGGAAGACCATGAGTTCAAGTTATGAAAGCCAGCTAGGTGACTTTGGTCCAATCACCCGGACACTATGAATTCTAGTCCTGCCTTAACCTTGAAAGCCTAGCTGGATGATTTTGGGCCAATCACAAGGAAACTGTGAGTTCTAGTCCTACCTTAACCTTGAAAGCCAACTGGGTGACTTTGGTCCAATCACCAGGAGACTGTGAGTTCTAGTCCCATCTTAGGTATGAAAGCCAGCTGGGTGACTTTGGGCTAGTCCCTCTCTCTCAGTCTAACCTTCCACCTGGGTTGTCATGAGGAAAAAACAACAATGGATATGTTGGCTAGCCTTGAGATATTTGTAAATATAATAAAGGCGGGATGTAAATAAAATAGAATTTAATAAGTTATGACGATGACGTAATGGAAGCATCTCCTTGATAGATGAGCTTCATGCTAAGGCTACCATTTCATCCAGTGCTTCTTGTGAAGTCTTCTTGGTCGCACCCTGGATCAGCCTACCTCAGCTCTAGTCTCCCTCCACAGCCCTGGTAAAATGTCCCCGCTTCCAAAGCTCTCCCTTCATTCATCGCTGACTTTCTGTCTGACACCCACTCCCCGAGAAAGATTCAGTACCAGCTGGAGAAAAGCGGCCATCTGATTTTGTTGAGTCTCCCTGCCGAGGTTCCGGAAACGCTTCCTGAGCCAACGTCGCCGCCGGTGTGTGTGGTAGGTCTTCTCAGCTGTGTTCCAGGAGTGAGGAAAGTCAGCAGGGGGGATGGCAATGCCATACTCCCATCCTAAAGAGGAAAAGAGGTGCCCTGAGGCCCGTGGGTAGACAAGGAAGCACACGCTGTAACACTTCCCTTCAAATTCTGCCCCTTACAGACCCGCTTATGGCTGTCAGGTGTGACAAAGCCAGGACCAGATGTGTAGTTTTCAATTCAGCTGGTTTATGACTCACACCTATGCACAGCAGTAACACGGCAGCCACACTAGGGCCCAACGCCTATTAATCCACATCATGTGGCTGCAGTATTATTATTTATCCTTCTGGGAGGAGGTTTCGCAGTATCCAAAACAGAACAATTAGATCCTGTGATAGCTTTGTGTCATATAGCATCAACCTTGTCAACTCTTAAGACTCTTTTCCCCGCTATGTATTCAAAATGGACTGTGATCGATTGAGAGATAGATGGATGGATGGAGAGAGGGATAGATTAGATAGATAGATAGATAGATAGATAGATAGATAGATAGATAGATAGATAGATAGATAGATAGATAGATATAGTGATATAGCTACAGATACAGATATATAGATATAGATATATAGATATAGATATAGATGATTTAGATAAAGATATAGATTTATACAGGTAGTCCTTGACTTACAATAAATAGTTCATTTAGTGATGGTTCAAAGTTACAATGTCGCTAACAATAATGACTTATGACCATTTTTCACACTTGCGGCATCCCCATAATCACATGATCAAAATTTGAATGCTTGGCAAAGTGATTCATATTTATTTCAGACAAATTCCTTCTGTGCCTACTCACACTTGGCCAAATAAAATATTCAGTTCAATTCAACTCAACGCAACTCAACTCAAGTCAACCCAACTAACAGTTAGCACTAAATGACAGAATTAAGGAGGGGTTGGACTTAGTCCATTGGTGGCTATGTGGTGACTCAAGGCTAATTCCTCTTTTGACTCCACCTCCAGGCTCTCTCACTCCTTCTCCTACAATAACCCTGCCCTTGAGCAGAGATGACCAAACCTGCATTCCAATGTCACAATGACTATCCTGTCATCCTTGTTGATTAGTGACAAAACACTCCACATTCATGCAATGACCACTCCAGGGCTGAACAGAGCAGATATTACAGGCCTTTCAAGAACTATTATTCCTTTTTATTCAATCATCAACCTGTCTCCCTACCCAGAGGAAGTTATAAGACAATATTCATGCATTAGGTAAGGTTTCTATATATTACTAGATTTTTTAAAAATGCTAATTCTCCATCCAGAACTTTAATAGAAGATCCCCAGTGATTTATCTACCTAATGGTTGTCCTTCCATTCAGTACTTTTCTTTCAGCTCAAGTTAAATTGCTGCAGTTAAATATCTGGGCTGCTTTTTCCAAAGAAATATCTGTCTCATTGCAGCCAAATACTTGCCAGCATCGTCCACAGCCCGGTTCAATTCGACTTTCCATTCTTCTACAAAGATCCATCCAGGAGGACACAAGATGTCTTCTTTTCGGGGAGCAGGAGCCCCACTCTAAGAATGGTAAGGGACAACACAGTAGTAGAAAATGACAACGAGTAGAAAATGAGAGGAAGGAAGTGTTAGGGATAAACCCTAGCAGAATCTGCACAGCAGGCAGGCAAATATGTGAGATAAACATGTTTGTAGCTTACACTCAGTAAAACAGATACACTGTGCTAGTTAAATAGTTTATTCCAGTAAGATTTTTAGCATAGTCAAAACAGTCCATATATCATACACTAGTTCAGTCCATCCGGGAATTATTCAGTTGCAAAGTCCAGTGTCGAAAAAGAGGTCAGTAAACTTACAAATATCAGTCCAGTAATATATCTCTTCGCAGTAGAGATATAAAGAAGTCAAACCTCCTTTCTTCCTTCAGCAGCAGGGAACACACAATTAACAAACCATCAATCCAGCATAGTCAGCAATCCAGCAATCCAGCAATCCAGCAGGTTCTATTGCTCCCTCTTATGGTGGTTTTACAACCGCACCCAAAATTACATGCTTTGCAGTTTAAAGAGACACACACTTAAATTCACTATCACAGTTTATATATATTATTTTACCCAAACTACATTAGGTAACCTTGTTATTCTACAAAGATCCATCCAGGAGGACACAAGATGTCTTCTTTTCGGGAGCAGGAGCCCCACTCTAAGAATGGTAAGGGACAACACAGAGTAGAAAATGAGAGGAAGGAAGATCTAAACATATATTTGAAATGCAACCTTTTGTAACCTTTCTGCTTCCCCACCACCGGGAACAGGCTGAAAATGGGGTACACAGCAACTGAAAATGGGGCATGTGGGAGTCTGAAAAGGGGTGTGGAGGCCAAAAATGGGGCACGCGGAAGCAGCAATAGGCTATGGCAATTCCTGCAACCTGAAACAGCTGATCATTGGGAGGCCAATCCAACTGACAATCAGCTACTTGTGCTACTCAGGCTGCGCTGAAGCTGAAACAGGCTATTTGCTCTTTGCTGCAAGGAGGGAAATTGCTGGGAGATGGAGGCAGATTATTTTTCTTGTTTCCTCCCCTAAAGCCAAGTGCAGTCTTATACTTTGGAGCATCTTATATTCTGAAAAATACTGTAATTTTCCCCACTCTTAGGAAGTTTCTCCTTAATTCCAGGTTGCTTCTCTCTTTCTCTGACACTTCTCAGAAAACAACAACTGAATGAAAAACTGCTGGGGACCTTCTACCACTGCACCATAGAGAGTCTCTTAACTTAGTGCACCTGTGTATGGTTTGCCAATTGCACAGGGGCAGATAGGAAAGCGCTCCAGAGGGTTAACGTCATTCCCTAGAGGATCATTGGTTGCCCTCTCCCCTCTTTGGAAGAGCTTTATAGCTCCCATTGCTTTAAGAAAGTTCAAAACATCCTTAAAGATCCATCTCATCCTGGTCACCCCCCTTTTTAAAACTATTACCATCTGGCAGACAGTACAGGATAATAAAAACAAGGACAAAATAGAATGGAAAACAGCTTCTATCACAGAGCAGTAACTATTGAATTCTACTCTATAGTGCAGAGTTAATGTGATATCAGGGGCTTTCAATTCAATGTGTGGAGTGTGAAGGATGTGTTTATTTTATTATATGTTTGTGTTTATTTTCATGGTCATGATGTGCACTGAAGATGGTGTTTGATTTTGTTGTGCGAGGTGCAATGACAATAAACTAAACTAACTAAACTAAACTAAACTAACTAAACTAAACTAAACTAAACTAAACTAAACTAAACTAAACTAAACTAAACTAAACTAAACTAAACTAAACTAAACTAGACTAGACTAGACTAGACTAGACTCTTTGATTAGTTGCCAACTATTGTTTCTTGTCTTGCTTTCTGGTGCTTTGTAGAAAATCTCCTCCATATTGCTGCTGAGAAAATCATATGTGTGTGTCCTGGAAGTCATAGGAACTAGCTGGACCAGAAGGAGACTTTGCTTTTTAAGACTCTAAAAGCCCTTTGCTTTGAAGATTTTGTACAAAGTTCACCTTGGAAAAGAGACACCCTTGAAACACATGCCAGGAGTTTTCGTACGGTCCGTTTTGGGGCTTCCAATTCACACCCCTCAATGGAAAATCACTTCCAGCCATCAAAGAGAAGAGATGTCCCCAACAGCAAGCAAATCCTGGCTTACCTTCTTCATTTCTCTTTTCTAAGTCCTAACCTGAGCCACTCACCGCATTGCTGTAAGGGACCTTGGCTGGTTTCCATCGATGGCTAGGCTGTCGACTCTGGTTCTCGTAAACTTCCTGAATCACTTCGGAATAGTTGGTCTCTTTATCCAGCAACAGCCTAGTCAGAAACACAGTGCAACAGGAAGTTTGGGCTGCCATCAGTGGAAGAGCTTTTCTCCTGGAGTTGTGCATAATAAATTTCCAAATGTAAATACATTTCCTTTATTGCCTCTAACTTGGCTTCACTGTTCAATTGTTTGCAGTTGGAAATTAAACTTGTTCCCAAATAATATTCCAAAAGAAAGAAAGGCAGTCCAAACTCAAAGAGCAGATCACGGAGCAATAAAAAACCAAAAACAAACCACACTGAAGAAAGTTCCACGACAGACGAGGATAATTAATTACAAACTTCAAGAAGATAACAAGGCACAGTCCATTGGAAGAACACCAACTAAGAGAAACCTCATCCAGGAATAAAACACGCTTTGCTTCTGGCAACTTTGTGTTTGAAAAGCCCCTCCTTTATATACTCTCCCCAGCTGCAACCAATGAGGAGGTTCATGGCCGCTTCCTCTCTCGCAAGCCAAGTTGTTGCCTTCTGCATTCCTCCCTGCGTGTCCTAGGATGGAGAGGGGATAGACCTGGTTCTTCCTCTGACTGCCCAGCCAGTCTCTGCCCTACCTCAGCCTCCTCCAAACCTCCGGAGCCACACTTCCACTCCCTGTCAGCTGTTCCTCCTCTCCCTCAGAGTCCGACTCTAACAAGGGCATGACAATTCTCCATCACTGAAAGCCTTCAAGAAAAGGCTGGACAGCCATTTATCTGGGATAGAATAAGGACCCTATGCTGCCCCAGTCACTCTTACACACACACACACACACACACACACACACACACACACACACACGCACACATGCACAGCTAAGCGTGCTTTAGAGAGTTTATTGATGTTTCCCAGAAGTTCCCTTCACCCAGCCTCAGAACTGCCCTGAATAAATCCAGCCACAAGCAGGCCAAGATTAGTACACAAGGAAATGGGCAACAGTCCACAAGGCAATGGAAAGTTGGTCCAACAAGCAAGTCCACCCAGGGGTGTGATTCAACCAGTGTAACAACCGGTTTGGTGAGCACACACGTTCACTGGAGTCCTTGGCGCACTGGTGATGTTACATAGTTGGGTAATGAAACATTTGCAAGCAAGCAACCCAGCTTAGGGAGCGCTAAAATTAGTTAGTTTTATGGGGTTTTGAGATCTTGTGAACCAAGAGTGTTTGTGCATGTGTGTGTGTGTGTGTGTGTGAGAGAGAGAGATGGGGGGGAGAGAAAGGGAGAAAAGAGAAAGAGAGACAGAGACAGAGAGACAGAGACAGACACACAGAGAGAGAAACAGAGAGAGAAAGAGAAATAGAGACAGAGAGAAAGAAAGACAGACACACACGCGCACTCATACACACGGAGATGGAGAGAGAGAGAGAGAGAGAAAAGAGAAAGAGAGAGAGTCAGAGACAAAGACAGAGAGACAGAGACAGACACACACAGAGAGAGACAGAGACAGAGAGTGGGGGGAGGGAGAGTGAAAGATTATGTTAAAGGAAAAAAGGAGATAGTTATTAAGTCCATCAGCTCACCTCCTTTGGGGTTCCACAGCCCACTCGCTGTCCCATTGCCAACCTGTGGGTAGCTGGAACGTGTCTTTGGGGAGGCTGACCTGTCCAGTCACATCTGAAAAGTTGGGGTGCGGCATAAGATCCATGACTCCCCATATTCCGTGTGTCTTCTTTTGGTTTTCATACTGAAAATACCAGAACACAAACCCTCATCCATAAGCCAACCCTGGGATGTCTTTCTAGCTTACTCTTTTACACCTTTGGGACCCTTCCCTTAAATGTTGCCCTATGACAGGAGCTCTGGAGGCATGTCTTCCCCATAGCTGCCTCATTCTGGAACATCCCTTTCTCCAAGATTGGGGGGGGGGGCTTGTCCTCTTACCTAGGATGAAAAAGGAGCCCAACAATTATGGTGAGATATTATGGGGCCGTGATGTCTCATTTGGGAGGTTTTGTGGGCATGTATAGATAGTCCTTGATTTATGACTATAATTGGACAGGAACTTTTGTCACAGTGATGCGAAGAGCTACTGAGATTTTCACCCTGGAATTGTCCTGGCTCATCTCACCATTTCCGCGTAGACCACAATCCTTCCTTCACAACATCTCATGAAGTCTGCGCAGTCGGCCATCCGTCCCATCCACATTCGAACCCGGAGCACGGCAGGGATAGGGTTGTAATTCATTTTGCTTTGCATACCCTAGGAGGTGGGTGGGTGAGAACAAAAGTGTCAGGCCCTTCAACATTCCTTTTGTTAATTATTAGGGTTGCAAATAGTAATAGCTCTTAGACTTATATAAGCACTTCACAGTGCTTTCCAACCCTCTCTAAGAGGTTTACAGAGTCAGCCTCTTGCCCCCCAGCCCAACAATCTGGGTCCTCATTTGATGCACCTTGGAAGGACAGAAAGATGAGGGAGGGAGGAAAAGAAGGAGGAAAGAAGGAATGGAGGGAGGAAAAGGGAGGGAGGAAGGAAAAGAGGGAGGAAAAAAGGAATGGAAGGAGGAAAGGAAGGAGGAAGGGAGGGAGGAAGAGCAATAGCACTTAGACTTATATAGTACTTCACAGTGCTTTTACAGCCCTCTCTAAGCAGTTTACAGAGTTAAGAGTCAGCCTTTTGCCCCCAACAATCTGGCTTCTCATTTTCCCCACCTCTGAAGGATGGAAGGCTGAGTCAACCTTGAACTGGTCAGGATCGAACTGTTGGCAATTGGCAGAGTTAGCCTACAAGAGTGTACTCTAACTACTGTACCAACACAGCTTCCTTCCTTCCTTCTGCTCATTTTCCTCCCTCCCTCCCATCTTTTCCCTTTCCCCTCCCTCTCTTCCCCCTTCCTTCCTCTCTTCCTTAGTAATAGCACGAAGACTTATATACCGCTTCACAGGCAGAGAATCGGTTGCTAAAATTTTTGAAGCCCACCCCTGCAGAAATGCTCTAGCAAATCCCGCACTGAGCAGGTGCTGGGACTAGAAGAACTCTAAGAACCCTTCCCTCTCTATGGTTCAACAATTCTAGGAAAGATGGAAGGGCTTGTCAAGGGCTTGTCAAGAACCAGAGAACCTGAAGGCATCAATTCCTGGGTTTCTTGGAGCAAAAATGACCAGAACCAAATGCGTCTTGTTACCTTTAGGAAAAGGGTATGAGTTTTGCCACAAAGCCTGCCTTTGGCATAGGGGCCGTCTTTGGAGAACATTATAGACTGGGACTTCACCCGCGCATAGGCCACACGTTGGTCATCCAACAGCATCCAGATCATCACATCTGGGATACTTATTTGAGTCTGAAAAGAGCAGAAGGGAAGAGAGGCAGCCATGACTTCCTGGTCTCACTGATACTTTTCTTGATAATCCTGATGCTTTCTGGAGTGTTAAGATGACTAACAGAATAACAGAGTTAGAAGGGACCTTGGAGGTCATCCATCCGCACGAGAGCTTTGGCCTTTGCATCCTGACTTTGCATTAGGATGGGGCAATGCTACTTTTGTCTGTGGAGATCCTCAGTCATCCATGTCCTGGTTGCCCCAAAGATGTTTTTTTTCAGGAGGCAACTGGACTTTCTTGATTTTTCTTTTGAAGACGTTTAACTTCTAAAGAAGGTTCTTGGATGAGAAGCGCGGCGTCTTCAAAAGAGAAAAACAGAAATGATACATTGCACAATCTCCTGGGACGTTGCATCATCCAGGCTTCAACCAAACTTAGCTCAGACAACCTACAGAGCCAGCTATGACCTCTACAACAGCCAATAGAATACACGTTCTTGTGCAGGAACAGGAAGTTCAAGGGCAAAGCCCAAGGGAAGGTATAAACAGAGGTGGGATTCTACCGGTTCGGACCAGATCTATAGAACCAGTTGTTACTATTCTGCACAGTTCTGAGAACTGGCAAATTGTGCCCCTGGCTGGCCCCACCTGTCCCCACCAAGGCAGTTCTTATCTTACATGTGCAACATCGCACGCATGCCCGGCTTCCCTGACTGCATTCTCACTGCTCAGTCACTCCTTAAGGTATTTCTTTTTCTTTTTTTTCCTCCAGATGATCAGCTGTTCCGATGATCAGCTGTGCTTGGATCCCCCTCGCTGTCTTACTGCTTCGCCCAGGAAGCAAAAAGGGGCACAGGAGGGGGTTGGCACAAAATAAAGAAGAAGCCATGCCCACCCAATCACATGGCCATGCCCACCTAGCCACTCCACAGAACCGGTTGTGAAAATATTTGCATCCCATCCCTGGGTATAAAAGCCCCTCACTCTCCACTCCAGGTGGTCAGTTACCCAGAACCCCTGTGGTTCTGCTTCATCAATAAATGGAACCTCTTTCCAATGAGCCTCCAGCTTCCATTTTGTCTCCAATGTCTTTCTCCCGGCTTGGACCTGGACCTGAATATTTCTTCCAACAATCCGCTTGTGGAGAGGACACATCGGAGAAAGGCATTTTGGAATGAAAGACCTTTAAGGTAGAAGACATCATGGGGCAGAGTCCCTCATTCTTGGCAAGCCACCCTCCCCTCCATCTTCTACCCAGGAGAAGCTGCAACAAGGGGTACCTCGACTGCGATGGAAGCAATCCGATTCAGCCACCCCTCAACTTTAGGGATGAGTTTCTGCAAGGGGGTTTTCCAGTTGGTTTTCTCTGCAGCCTTGCCGATTTGTTGAAGTACCCGAACCCGTAGCTTCCACAGCTGTTTATCGAGGACGGTCACAGCTTTCTGGATGTCCAAAGCTGGTAAAGGCTTCCTGGAGATGGAGCAAGAGGAAGAAGACTCAGGGAAGATGGTGGCTGAGGAGATTGAGGTACTATAGATTCCAACCATAGAACTAGGTAGATACAAGGAGATACATGCTTTGCCAATCTTGAGACTGTTGAAGAAGATGAGTGGTGTGGTGGCCTAGAGGTGGAGCTCTCGCCTCACATTGTTGCTATTCATTGATTTCTCCAAATTTCTTCCAAAAGAGAAGAAAACTTTCAGAGGTGGGATGTATTATTCTCTAATATATTTTTTTTTATGGAAGGGATAATAAAGAATAGGCAGTTCCAAACAGTAATTAAAACCTGAGGCCACGCCTAAAAACTGGATTAATGTGCTAATTCAAATACTTAAAAAAAAAAAAAAAGCATTTGGTTTTTGTATACCAACTTGCTGAAGATATTTTTATATAGATATATAGTATCTTCCTCTATGCAAGTCATGGTTAGCTCTCTCAGAATTTGTTGAATCAACCATACCTGATTGGACTAAAGCAACATGCCAAACCATAAATGATGGTTTATAAATCACAACCCAGGCTGTATACTAAGCCAAGCCAAAGCTTTGTGCTACTGTGTAAATATATTCACTGACTAAATTCTAGAAGGTGCTTGGGGTTGCTAGAGAAGACTTTTGGGAAACCTGAGTTTGCTTTGAAACAAGACACCTGATTAGAAGAAAAAAACTAGGTTAGTTATTGCGGAAATTGACTTGAAACCTTCACACTACCACCTGAAAAGAAATGGATACTGCAAAACTCATTAAGGTAGTTTCACTGATTTTTGTTCTTTTAGGAGAGCAGGGGTCTTCAAACTTGACAGCTTTAAGACTTGTGGACTTCAACTCCCAGAATTCCTTCTCCAGTCATGTGAGCTCGGAATTCTGGGAGTAGAAGTTCACAAGTCTTAAAGCTGTCAAGTTTGAAGACTCTTGTAGTAGAGGAACAAAAATCAGTTTCCACTTGGTTCTGTCTTCCTCAGAAGCCACATTCCTGTTCGAGTATCCCATTGAAAGCTTACTTGCAGTCTTCGACCAACTCTTTCTGAAGCTTCTTCCAAACCACAGCCACCAATGGGTCATGGGGCTGGAGGATGGTTTTAAGAGTATCCAGATTCTTTTTCTGTCAGGGGAAGAAGCACATGTCCATTCTTGTCATCCGTGTCTCTTCAAGTGAAGTGACCTCTGGGGTCAAAAAGGCAGAAAATTTCCCAAACATCTGCCTGCTTCCAGCCTTTACAGTTAGAAGCAATCCCTGGGTTTCAGGCAGGAGCCAAAATGGCAGTTGCCACATGGGCTGAAGCACAGCACAAGTTTTGAAAAGGGGGAGGCTCTGCTAACTATCCTAGATTTTTTTTTTAATCACCATCCTCATCCTGTGAACATGCCTGGAATCAAAGAAGAACTGGTAGAATTTCTGTAAGAAGCAGAATGCTACAGAAAGGACCTTTATGGCTCTAAGGTCAATCTTGTAATTGATGGGTTAAAAATCACCAGTCATAGTTTACAGCAAGGGTCTTCAAACTTGGCAATGTTAAGACTTGTGGACTTCAACTCCCAGAATTCCTGAGCTAATATAACTGGAGGAGGGATTCTGGGAGTTGAAGTCCAACAAGTCTTAAAACTGTCAAGTTTGAAGACCCCTGATCTTTCCACCCAGCTGAGCTTTTTATTACCCAACAGCTAGATGAATTCACCCAACATATACTGAAAACATGAAAGCGTTTTCCTGTGTGGGGTAGGACCAAGGGTATTTTTGGTATCTGAGAATCTGTTGGTATTCAGGGGACATGGTGACACTCTGCTGTGGGTCACCTGGAGGGAGCCATTGGTTGGCACCTATGTTCTCTACCTGTTCTCAATGTTTCAAGGGTGAGAGGAAGGGAGATCATAGAACAAGGGTCTTCAACCTTGGCAAGTTTAAGACTTGTGGACTTCAACTCCCAGAATTCCTGAGCTAACATGACTGGAGGAGGACTTCTGGGAGTTGAAGTCCACAAGTCTTAAAGCTATCAAGTTTGAAGACCCCCTGGTCTACTGCTTGGTCTAAGTGAGCCTCAAGTCCTGTTGACCTGATATGTTCAGTCTAATGAAGAGAAGGATTAGGGATGACATGATAGCAGTCTTCCAATATTTGAGAAGCTGTCACAGAGAAGAGGGGATCAACCTATTCTCTAAAGCACCTGAGTGCAGGACAAGGAGTAACAGGCAGAAAATTTTCAAGGAGAGATCTGACCCAGAATTAAGGAGAAATTTCCTGACAATGAGAACAATTAATTAGTGGAATGGCTTGGAATGGGTGCTCCATCACTGGAGGTTTTCAAAAAGAGACTGAACAACCATTTGTCTGGGATGGTATAGGGTCTGCTGTTTGGGCAGAAGGTTGGACTAGAAGACCTCCGAGGTCCCTTCCAACTCTGCCATTCTGTATATATATCTAAAGCTGTCAACTTTGAAGACACCAATATAGAAAATGCATTCCTCTCCCATCAACCACCCTTCACTGCACTTTGCTTATGTGAGTTTGGAATAATGACTCTTTCCCTTCCTCTTGAAGCTTACCAGCCTCTCATGAATGAACTGGAGGGTGTTTGTGCAGGCAACGCGGTAGCTAACGTCCTCCCAGAAGGAAGTGATGGTCACCATGGGTTTAGTGTCATACCATGGTAGGTAATAGTAGAAGTTACCTACAATAGAAGCAATGAGTCACTGGTCCTTATTTATTACTAGAGTGTCCGGCTTGTCCCAACACAACTCCTTAGGGCAGGGGTCAGCAACCTGTGGCTCTAGAGCCACATGTGGCTCTTTCCTTCCTCTGCTGTGGCTCCCTGTTGCTGGTCAGCTCCACAATTGAGAGGGCTTTTGGTTAGGACAGGTAGAGGAAAAAGGATGCTGTGCTAGGAGGAGAGTCTATGGTGGGGGAACCGTCATAGAGTCCGGTTGGCTCCAGAATTGAATGGGGGACTTCCTGTTAGGACCTTTGTGGCTCTTTGAGTGTTTAAGGTTGCCGGCCCCCGCCTTAGGGAAAGAAAACCCTAGACACCATTTGCAGTGAAAGGTAGACTTTTACTAAAGGCAAGTGGTTGCAGCATAAGCAAAGCCAGATCTGAATATTCCCACATAACCCCAGTGTTTTTCCCTTCTCCCGGATCACTTCCCCCCCCCCACTGGTCATCTTGCTAATGTCCAACAATATTCCAATTAGGTGTTTTGGTAACAGTTCCACGTTTTGGAGCCTCTTTGATGATTGTCTGCATTCTGTTCCCATGCTCGTGCCCTTGGATCTGTCAACTCCTAAAATATTTCTATGGTCTTTTTAGAGTTGCCCACAGAAAGGGAGCAGGGAAAGGGATTTTACAGCAGTCCGGAAGCTTGGAAATCAAAAGTGTATTCTATAAATAGTTTTTGAAGATTAGTAACTAGGTGGCCGAAGTTTCTGCCACGTAAAATTCTAACTGGAGAACATGATTGATGACTCTGGGCTATGGACTCTGATGACTCTGTCCCATTGGAGAATATGAGTTATGATACACCCAGGGGGTGGAGGGAAACGCAGGGTCAAGGGTGACAATGAATTATGTGTCTCAGTCGGCTACACCCAGGCAATTCTGGCATGTTAACTCCCAATAAATCCCTTTGAAGTTTTGGAAGTTTGGCTCGAGACTCATGATTTCATTGGGATAACTGTCGGAATCCTGACATTATCGCTCAACCATTGACTCTCGGTGGCACTTCTGGTTCTTGTCATCCCCCTTCCCTATATCCCTCCCATCCCCTCCTTTTTATGACAGGATTCCATCAAAGTGAAGCAGGGCTGGAACAGTACGATGACTTTGATTTCCCTCCACACACTTTTCCTTCTGCCTTTTCTTGCTTACCATCATAGACAGCATGGCAGTACTGAGTGGTGGAGGCAAATGGTTTGCAGGTCTCATCAAATTTGTTCCCGTAGTTCCCTAGGCTGACCTCAAACTGGATTGGTTCCGTGATATCAGCCAACATGGTAGCAGAGTAAAAAACAACGCATAGACCATATCGGAACTGAGGCAAGAAATACTGAGAAGATAAAGAATTGTCATGGGTTATGTGAGAAAGGTATACATTAGCCCAGATCTTCCCACATTATTCTCCACTCTAAGTTCTTACTTACTTGCTTACTTTCTTGATTTACCAGGTTTATAAGCTTGACTGAATTCCTACTTTCATTCATTCAGCTTAAATCAGCTTAATTGATTAAAGCTCAATTACTAGAATTTCCACAATGAAACTCTAGTAAATTCATAGGAAGAAAAAAAGATTTTTGTGGGGTAATGTTATGTTTTTCCACATTTCATCTTCATGGGTTGTTTAATTTCAATGATTTAAAGATCAATAGGTAAAGGTAAAGGTTCCTCTCACACATCCGTGCTAGTCGTTTCCAGCTCTAGGGAACGGTGCTCATCTCCGTTACAAAGCCAAAGAAGAGCCAGCGCTGTCCGAAGACGTCTCCGTGGCCATTTGGCCGGCATGACTAAACGTCTTCAAAGCAGCACGGAACGCCGTTTCCTTCCCACCAAAGGAGTCCCTATTTTTCTACTTGCATTTTTTACATGCTTTCGAGCTGCCAGGTTGGCAGAAACTGGGACAAGGAACGGGAGCTCACTCCATTATGTGGCACCAGGGATTCGAACCATTGAACTGCCAACCTTTCTGATCAACAAACTCAGCATCTTAGCCACTGAGCCACCACATCCCTTAAAGATCAATACTACCCACCTAAGACTCTAGAAGAATTTCAAGGAAATTTGAAATAGTTACTATTAAAATTCCTAAATATGTTCAATAACTATTAATGCCAATAGCCTAAACAGAATAGAGCATATAATTAATGTGTAGAAGATTTTCACTAAAGAATCAACAGAACGGGGCCTGTTTGTGATTGTGTCTGTCTCTGGAGGATCTCCAGATTTCTGCACTGATTTCTCTACTTCCTTTAGTTCATGTAACAGCTTTTCTTGGTTGGGAATTATGGGTAACCATGAAGGCTATAGAGGGAGGGACATACAGGTACTGTAACTAACAGGAACAACTTCCACCCATCCAATGATCAATCTCAAAAATATTACTAAGAACAATTTGAAGGACATTCATAAACTCTTTGAAAATAAGTTGAAAAACTACTTTGGAGAAAGTCCAGGGCATATTTCAGTTCTAGGAAATATTTTCTAGCAAAATAATTATGGATCCATTTCACCGCCAGGTTACCTGCATCTTTTTAACCATTTCTCCAGGGATGTCTTCAATTTTCTGAACTGGTATTGGTTCCCTGAGAGTTCGCAGCTCCATAAGAACTCTTCCACGATACGTGGTCCCTTCTTCCTGGAGAAGATTATGGAGATATATGGAGAATAGAATCACAAATAGTATAACGGAGTTGGAAGATACACTGGAGGTCTTCAAGTCCAACCCCCTGCTTAGGTAGGAAATCCTATACTATTTCAGACAAAGAGTTGTGCAATCTCCTTCTAAAAATCTTCAGTGTTGGAGCACCTACAACTTCTGTAGGCAAATTGATCCACCGATTAATTGTTCTAACTCTCAGGAAATCTACACCACTCCATTCTACTCCACTCCACTCCATTCCACTTCACTTTCTACTCTACTCTACTCTACTCTACTCTACTCTATGCTACTCTACTCTACTCTACTCTACTCTACTCTACTGTCTATTTTCTAGTCTATTTTCTCTCCTCTTCTCTTCTCTCCTCTTCTCTTCTCTTCTCTTCTCTTCTCAAGTCTGCTTAGCTTTCCAGCTACTGTATCTTACAGGACAAATGAACAATCCACTCACTTTCAACCTCCCCTTAGAAAACTTTGCTTGGTTAATGGGACCAATTTAACCACCTGAATCCTTTGTTTCTCAGGAGTTTCAGCTGGGTTCAGAAACTCCTTTTGGCTTTCGTAGAATGTGAGAAAGCTTGGGCCAAAGCAAGGTAAGAAGCCTGAAGTCTCTTCTGAAAACACAAAGAGTTTGGGAGAAAAATGAATTTCTACTAATGTTAAGGTATTGGGATTTAAGAGTTGACCAGATGTAAAGCTGTTGCAATGTAAGGCTGATGCAATGAAGATGGATCAGCATTGATATTGCCCTTTTAAAACTAACAGTGGATCCACAGAAATTTTACCACTTTAAGAGGTGTTTATATAAGGCAGCCATTAGAGGGTGTATTTCTCTTTCCTTGTGTCCAGTATCCATTGCAGAGTTCTCCATGTAGAGTTAAGAAGAATGATTGCTTGTTAGGTATTTGCCTACCACATATATTTCTGTATATGTCTTGTATATAAACCCCTGATAAATGTCTAAGTCTCTGTGTGCTGTGTTTTACTCCAGGGTTGTTTCATAATAGCACTACAAATGCTCTGACAGCTGAGTTCTTTTGGCTTATTTCCTGAATAACACCTCAGTCCAGTTTCCAAATCCAACTGAAGTGATCGGTTTAGACTTCTTTTAAGGCAGAGAAGCAAAGGTGCCAGAAAGGAATGAGTGAGGAAAACAAGAGTAATATTAAAAGTAGTCCTCAACTTAATAACAGTTCATTTAGTGACCATTTAAATTTACAACAGCATTGAAACAAAGTCACCGATGACCATTCTTCACCCTTACAACTGTTACGGCAATCCCATGGTCTCATGATTAAAATTCAAAGGCTTGGCAACTGGCATGTACTTAGGACAGTTTCAGTGTCCCAAGATCACGTGATTCCCTTTTGCGACCTTCTGACAAGTAAAGTCTATGGGGAGGCGGATTTGCTTAACAACCGTGTTACTAACCTAAGAACCACAGTGATTCACTTAACAGCGGTGGCAAGGAAGGTCGTATAATGTCCCCAAGTCTTAAAGTTGCCAATTTGAGTTCAAGGGGGTATGTGGGAAGGTTAGAGGGAATAGGAATAAGCATGTTCTTACTTTTTGTTTCAGCTCCCGTGCAAGAGATCTGGGCGAGGCTGAGGAAGGCAGTGCCCAAAAGAAGTCCATCTCCTTCTTCTGCACTAAGGAAAACGAGGGGTACAATAGAGTCTTACACCAACAGAAATGCTGGGAGTCTTGATAATATTTTATTTTTAAAATCCCTTGTACAAATATCTTTTTTGATGGGACAGGAGTTCAAATAAAATCCTCCAGATCTTGCTCTTTAAAAATAATTTTCTTTCTTTCTTTCTTTCTTTCTTTCTTTCTTTCTTTCTTTCTTTCTTTCTTTCTTTCTTTCTTTCTTTCTTTCTTTCTTTCTTGCTATCTCTATCTATCTATAATCTATGTACCATCTATCTATCATCTATCTATCTCTATATCTCTATGTCTGTTTCTGTCTCTCTCTCTAGCTCTATATCTATCTATCTATCTATCTATCTATCTATCTATCTATCTATCTATCTATCTATCATCTATCTATCTATCATCTATATCTCTCTATGTCTGTTTCTGTCTATCTATCTATCTATCTATCTATCTATCTATCTATCTATCTATCTATCTCTATTTCTATATCATCTATATAAAATTATTTTTAAAGATATGTTATGTCTCACCTATTTTCACAAGTGAGAACAAGGAGTTCCACAGTTCAAAATATTCAAACAAAATAGAGCCAGACTAAAAAAGGGTTAACAGAATTATATTCCAGTCCTTGGCAGACTTCCCGGAATCTGTCTGGTAATTCAGAATGTCCATAAATTACAAAAGCCGCTCCACACATCAAACACTTTGCTTCCAAGCAAAGTTTGAGAATCAGCACGCTTCCTTAAATCACCTGGATGAGCATGTCAATCTCTCTAATCAATGTCTGGCTTGATGCCTCCCCTCAGCTTGACGTTTCAGTCTCCTCCTAGTTCTGGCATCAAGCCACTATCTGTCAGTTTCCCCACTCGAAGCCTCTGACTCATTTTGTGGATCAGTTGCTGGCATGAATGACGTCGAAGGCTCTGAGGGGGGTTGTCTCTGTGATAAACTCTCATCCTCCTGGCTCACATCTGTGTCCTCTAATAATTCAGACTCCACATTCACAGCAGGCTCCAGCCTTCCATCTTCAGAGTCATCAGAGTCAAAACTCCCAGCAGGATCGATCCTTTCAGTCACAACATATGTATATGCAGATACATCTACATATAAAGCAGATTTCTGCTGGCCATTGCTGTTTAAAAATAATTTTATGTCTATATCTATATCTATATCTATATCTATATCTATATCTATATCTATATCTATATCTATATCTATATCTATATCTATATCTATATCTATATCTATATCTATATCTATCTACCTACCTACCTACCTACCTACCTACCTATCTATCTTTTATATATACAGTAGGTACTCCAATATTCTTTTTTCAATAAAAAATAAATTCAATAAAGCTTTGTCATGAAGAGTCGATTTGTCATGGGGAAGAGCAAGCAAGAGGACTATAGGGCTTGCGATACATCATATTTGAAAAATACGAGGATATGCTTTCTCTAAATTTCTCTAAATGCTTTATTTTCTACTTTGGGGCAAACAGTCAAGAGCTGATGCAGTATCGCAGTGGAAAAATGACAGAAATTGCTGGTACTCACCCATCCATTAGAGTGACTTTAATGAGGTCACAGATAGAAGGCAACTACATGGAAAATATAAAAGAAAAAATAAAGACAAGATTCCCTTGAAACTTATTTGATTTTTGATTGGGTTTTCTTGACAGAACATGTTATTAACCATTGTAGAAGGTGGCTGCAGCTAAGTTCTCCATGAAGTTAGCTGTAGCCATCCCTCACCAGTGAAAACTTCATGTGTGACAGAGAATTCCCATGCTTTCACAGGTCCAAAGCCCCAGAATGAAAAAAAATGGAAATGTTGCAAGAGTTGGTTTAAGATGTGAATTGATGTTTTAGTTCCCTTATACCATAAAAAAGCATGCCAGCCCAACAGCAAATCATGCCCTTCTAGTGTCAACAATCTAGCCTTTCTTAATGTTATCCATTCTTTGACCCACATCAAACTTGCAGCTTGATAATACAATTCCCAATTAGGCAGGCCAAAACCTCCTCTAATTCTAGCGTCTTGCAAAAGCTTTAGCTTTATTCTCGCTTTTTTACCTTGCCATATAAACTTCAACATGATTTTATTTAAATCTTCAAAATAGTGTTTTCCAAGCCTAACTGGTATTGTCTGAAATAGAATTCTGGGTAAAATATTCATCTTGATTGTTGAAATTCTCCCTATTAATGACAATTGCAAGTTTTCCCATTTCTTCAAGTCTGTAGCTATCTGTTGTTTAAGTTTAATATAATTATTCTCTTTTAATGTGTTACATCTTGCTGTCAAATATATCCCCAGATACTTAACCTTATTCCTAACTTGGATTTTCAAGAGGTCTGCCAGTTCTTCTCTTTGTCTTAGTAACATGTTCTTTGTCAAAATCTTTGTTTTATCTTTATTTATTTTCAAACCAGCCATCTCACCATATGTCTCTATCTTTTCCAATAATTTTGGAGCTGTTTCTAGTGGATCTTCCAGAATAAAAGTTAAATCATTAGAAAAAGCTTGTAGTTTGAATTCTTCCTTTTCAATTTTCATTCCTTTTATGCTTTTATCATCCCTAATATTTCTATTCAACACTTCCAAAGTCAACACAAATAGCAAAGGAGATAGGGGACATCCTTGTCTTGTGCCTTTTTTTATATTAATAAAGTCTGTGAATTCTCCCTTCATCATTACCTTTGCTGCCTGTTTATTGTATATGGCTTCTAATGCTTGAATAAATTTTCTGGCAAAACCCATCTGTTCCAATAGTAATAACATAAATCTCCAGTTCACGTTATCAAATGCCTTTTGAGCATCTAGGAATATCAAAGCCATTTGCTTTTCAGGATGAGCCTCATAGTATTCCAAAGTATCCAGGATTACTCTCATATTGTCTCTGATTTGTCTCTTTGGCAGAAATCCATTTTGATCTGGTATAAGAGAACTAAAACACAGGTTATTTTAGAAGACATTATATACAGGAGTCTTTGTGGTTAAACTGGGAGAAGATAAAAAGACAATGTTATTTGAAAATTCCAGTTTGGTTATCGACTATTCAAGCATTTTCCTATCCTATAATTTATAAGAAGGAACAAACAGTTAGATATGGGGAACTCTTGGATGAAAAGGGTGAACTTAAATCGATTCAAAACTTAAAGAAACAAGGTATAAGGATGAATTGGTTTTCATATGCGCAAATGCATTCAAGGTATGATGAAGATTCTAAAACGGAGGGATTCTATGATAAGCAGACTGATTTAGATAAGATCTTGATGGGTACTGATGAGAAGGTGATTCAAAAATTATATGGTTATTTACTGGGAATTAAATTAGAGGAAGAACAAGTTAAAGAAACTATGATTGTTTGGGGGAAGAATTTTGGATATGAGATTGATTTAGAGAAATGGCAAAAATTGTGGTCTCAAAATTATAAAATGACAATGTCAACAGCATATAAAGAAAACTTGTATAAGATGTTTTACAGGTGGCACTTTCCCCCGACAAGAATAGCAAGAATGTTTAAGAACAAATCTGAAAAATGCTGGAAATGTCATCAGATACCCGGCTCGTATTACCATATGTGGTGGACTTGTGAGGACGCTAGAAAATATTGGACTAAAATTCGCATGTGGTTGGAAAAAATGACAAAGAAACACATAGACTTGAAACCTGAGATCTTTTTACTGGGAATCTTACCTGATACACATAGTAAAGATTTGAAATACCCGATTGTAAATGTATTAACAGCGGCCAGGATTGTATTTGCTAAAAACTGGAAGAATGAGAAAATACCATTACAGGAAGAAATTATTAAGAAAATATTGGAATGTGCTGAGATGAGTAGATTGACATTTGAAATTAGAGAGCAAGAAGATAAACAATTTTATGAAATTTGGGGTCTTTTTTATCAATGGCTAGATGATAAAATACGATAATAGAATATTTAGAATGTTAGACAGTATACTATATTTATAAAGTGTTTTTAGGATTGATTTGGTATGATTATATGATTTGTTACAGAATAAATTATTTAAAGTATTGTTCCTTTTACTATTGGAGTTTTCCATTTTGGATTATAATTGGCTGCTCTACCAGTTGGATTAAAAGTTAAAAAGAATTTGAAGCTTTGGAAGCATTGAAATGAGCAGGAAACTAATACCATCTGGCATTTCTACTTCTACCTCTGCTTCCCCACCAGCTGGAGGACAACATTTAATTCAGACAATGTTGAAGCAAGATAAGGAACAAGAAAGAGTAACTTTACAGATGATTATGCAAGGAATCCAAGATCTCAAGACAAAATCAGACATTATTGAACAAAGAACAGAAAATATTGAACAAAGAATAGAGAAGATTGATGAAAAAGTGGAAAACATTAAACAAATGATGGTCAAGTATGAGGAGAGATTCCAAAAAATTGAGGAAGAAGGAAAACAAAGAGAGAAGAAGATTGGAAATATTGACAGTAGATTAACAGCGGTTGAACAAGAAAAAAGTGGGATGTTGAGGTGGGAGATGGAAAGGTCAGAATTTTACCTCAGATTTCAAAATATAGAAGAGAAAAAAGGAGAAAATTTGGCAGCGATAATGATAGAAATTTTGGCAGATGCTTTGGAAATTACAGAGGAAAAGATGATGGATGGAATAGATGAGGTATATCGAGTCTATACAAGGTATGTGATGAGAAATAAATTACCCAAGGAAGTCCATATTAGATTTACCAAAAAATCCATTCAAACGCAAATATTACAAGTAGTAAGAGAGAAAACATTGAAATACAAAGGTAAAGAGGTTGTGGTTTTAAAACAAATACCCAGAAGAATGAGAGAGATGAGAAGAGAATATCGATTTCTGACCAAAATGCTACTGGAAAACGAAGTGAATTATAGATGGCTGATTCCGGAAGGACTAATGTTTAGGTGGCAAGAGCAGAGACATAGAATTGATTCAATTGAGAAAGCAGAACTTTTCCATGCAGAATTTTTTGGAGGAAGAAGAGAGGAGGGAGAGAAAGAGGTCTCATTAATTGAGTTTCAAGAGGAACAACTGGAGACTGAAAAAGAGAAAGGAGCAGTAGGGGGACAGGTGGATAGCAAAGAACAGCGTGAAGTGAGATCCACGAGAGCGGTTAGACCTAAATATAAAGCATAATCATGGAAGAAAGAAAACTGATTACAATGAATATAAATAGACTTAATTCAGCTGTTAAAAGAAGGAAAACTTTTCATAAATTAGAGAAATTAAAATTTGATATAATTTGTCTACAAGAAGTTCATATTAAAAAACAACATGAACAATTGTTAGTACAGCCAAAATTGGGGAAAATATTTACTTCTTTCACTCAATGTAAGAAAAGAGGAGTGGTTCTATATATTAAAGAGGCTATCCCAGTAAAATTGATTTACACGGATGAAGATGGAAGAGTATTAATGGTAGAAATAATGGACAATAATATAAAAATACTCTTGATTGCAATTTATGCTCCAAATGATAAACAAGAAGATAGCTTTTATAAAAAGCTACACATGAAAATAATTGAACTGGACTATGTTAATATAATTATGATGGGAGATTTTAATGGAATTGTGGACAATAAATTGGACTATATAGCAACAACAATAAAGCAAAATAGAAAGGCTCTCCCTAAGTCTTTTTTTAAAATGACAGATGAATTAACTTTAAAAGATATTTGGAGAGAAAGAAATGTTAAAGCTAAACAATATACTTTTTATTCAAATAGACATTTATCATGGTCCAGATTAGATATGATTTGGATCTCAACAGAATTAATATCCAATATTCAAGAAACAAATATTGAAACAAGTACTTGGGCAGATCATAGCCCAATGACAATTAAATGGAAGGGACAAAAAAAAAGATCGAGATGGACATTAAATAATACTATTTTAAAGGAGAAAGATTTTATACAATGGATGGAGAAGGAATTGGCTTTTTTCTTCAGAGAAAATAAAAAAGAAGATACTTCAACGCAGAATGTGTGGGATACAATGAAGGCATACGCTAGAGGTTTGATAATAGATTATACAAGAAAAAAGAATATTAGGAAAAGGCAAGCTTCTAAGGCCTTTCTAAAAGTCTTGAAAAAGAATTGCAGAAAATGCCACAGAAAAAGGATATTAAATTGAAGCTGGATGTAATCAAACATAAAATGGAATTAATAGAGAAAGAAGAACTGGCACAAAAAATCAGAAACTTTAAACAGAATTATTTTGAAGATGCAAATAAACCAGGTAGATGGCTAGCATATAAATTGAGAAAAGAGAAGGAATCAAGAAAAATATTGAAGATAATAGATGAACAAGGCCAAGTTGTTATGGGAATAAGGAGAAAAAAGAAATTATTCGAGATTTTTATGGGCAACTATATAAACAAGAGAATATTGATGAGGAAAAAGTCAAACAGTATTTACAGGAAGCTAATTTACCGAAGATACCTAAAGACACTGAAGAAATGCTAGAAAGCAATATAACAATGATGGAACTAAATGAAGCATTTAAGAGACAAAATAATGGGAAAGCCGGGTCCCGATGGGCTTCCAGCAGAATTCTATAAAACATTTCAAGAATCATTGAGCATCCCATTGTTAGAAGTTATGAATGAAGTTATGTTAAAAAAGATGATACCCAAAACATGGTCAGAGGCTTATATTACACTTATACCGAAAGAAGAGACTGACCCACTGCAAATTAAGAATTATAGACCTATTTCTTTATTGAATGCAGACTATAAAATCTTTGCTTCAATTTTAGCAGAAAGACTTAAAAAATATTTAAATAATTTTATTCACCCAGATCAAAATGGATTTCTGCCAAAGAGACAAATTAGAGACAATATGAGAGTAATCTTGGACACTTTGGAATACTATGAGGCTCATCCTGAAAAGCAAATGGCTTTGATATTCCAAGATGCTCAAAAGGCATTTGACAACGTGAACTGGAGATTTATGTTATTACTATTGGAGCAGATGGGTTTTGCTAAAAAATTTATTCAAGCAATAGAAGCCATATATAATAAACAGACAGCAAGGGTAATGATGGAGGGGGAACTTACAGATTTTATTAATATAAGGAAAGGCACAAGACAAGGATGTCCCCTATCTCCTTTGCTATTTGTGTTGACCTTGGAAGTGTTGAATAGAAATATTAGGGATGATAAAAGCATAAAAGGAATGAAAATTAAGAAGGAAGAATTTAAGCTACAAGCTTTTGCTGATGATTTAGCTTTTATTCTGGAAGACCTGCTAGAAACAGCTCCAAAGTTATTGGAAAGGATAGAGACATATGGAGAGGTGGCTGGTTTGGAAATAAATAAAGATAAAACAAAGATTTTGACAAAGAACATGCTATTGAGACAGAAAGAAGAACTGGCAGATCTTTTGAAAATTCAAGTTACAAATAAGGTTAAGTATCTGGGGATATATTTGACAACAAGATTAGCACATTAAAGGAGAATAATTATATTAACCTTAAACAACAGTTAACTACAGATTTGAAGAAATGGGAAAACTTGCAATTGTCATTAATAGGGAGAATTTCAACAATTAAGATGAATATTTTACCTAGAATTTTATTTTTGTTTCAAACAATACCAATTCGGCTTGGAAAAGACTATTTTGAAGATTTAAATAAAATTATGTTGAAGTTTATATGGCAAGGTAAAAAAGTGAGAATAAAGCTAAAGCTTTTGCAAGACGCTAGAATTAGAGGAGGTTTTGGCCTGCCTAATTGGGAATTGTATTATCAAGCTGCAAGTTTGATGTGGGTCAAAGAATGGATAACATTAAGAAAACATAGGTTGTTGACATTAGAAGGGCATGATTTGCTCTTGGGCTGGCATGCTTTTTTATGATATAAGGGAACTAAAACACAGGGTTATTTTAGAAGACATTATGTACGGGAGTCTTTGTGGTTAAACTGGGAGAAGATAAAAAGACAATGTTATTTGAAAATTCCAGTTTGGTTATCGACTATTGAAGCATTTTCCTATCCTATAATTTACAAGAAGGAACAAACAGTTAGATATGGGGAACTCTTGGATGAAAAGGGTGAACTTAAATCGATCCAAAACTTAGAGGAACAAGGTATAAGGATGAATTGGTTTTCATATGCACAAATACATTCAAGGTATGATGAAGATTTTAAAACGGAGGGATTCTATGATAAGCAGACTGATTTAGATAAGATCTTGATGGGTACTGATGAGAAGGTGATTAAAAAATTATATGGTTATTTACTGGGAATGAAATTAGAGGAAGAACAAGTCAAAGAAACTTTGATTGTTTGGGGGAAGAATTTTGGACATGGGATTGATCTAGAGAAATGGCAGAAATTGTGGTCTCAAAATTATAAAATGACAATGTCAACAGCATATAAAGAAAACTTGTATAAGATGTTTTACAGGTGGCACTTTCCTCCGACAAGAATAGCAAGAATGTTTAAGAACAAATCTGAAAAATGCTGGAAATGTCATCAGATACCCGGCTCGTATTACCATATGTGGTGGACTTGTGAGGACGCTAGAAAATATTGGACTAAAATTCGCATGTGGTTGGAAAAAATGACAAAGAAACATATAGACTTGAAACCAGAGATCTTCTTATTGGGAATTTTACCTGATATATATAGTAAAGATTTGAAATACCTGATTGTAAATGTGTTAACAGCGGCCAGGATTGTATTTGCTAAAAATTGGAAGAATGAGAAAATACCATTACAGGAAGAAATTATTAAGAAAATATTGGAATGTGCTGAGATGAGCAGATTGACATTTGAAATTAGAGAGCAAGAGGATAAACAATTTTATGAAATTTGGGATCTTTTTTATAAATGGCTAGATGATAAAATACGATAATAGAATATTTAGAATGTTAGATAGTAAGAAATATCTTTATTTTGCTATTTTGCTATTATTTTGTTATTTGATATTATATTTATAAAGGGTTTTTTAGGATTGATTTGGTATGATTATATGATTTGTTGAATAATCTGGTTAAAGTATTGTTAGCTCATAAAGCATGAATGATTAAAAGTATAGTCAAAAATTTCTTTTTTTTTAGTGATATTAGGATATATATGTTTGGATTGATAATATGAGTTGTTATGTAACATAATTGTAACTGGGACTACAGAATGAATGCACAAAAATGATGAACCAACTGACACACTGGATGTACATACGAGAGTTGAATGTTTTAATGTTTTGTTTGTCTTGTTTGTTTGTAGAAAATTAATAAAATCTTTTTTCAAAAAAAAAATTATTTAAAGTATTGTTATCTCATAAAGCATGAATGATTAAAAGTATAGTCAAAAGTTTGTTTGTTTTTAATAGCGATATTAGGATATATAAGTTTGGATTGACAATATGAGTTGTTATGTAACATAATTGTAATTGAGACTACAAAATGAATGCACAAAACTGATGAACCAACCGACACGCTGGATGTACATATGAGAGTTGATGTTTTAATGTTTTGCTTGTCTTGTTTGTCTGTAGAAAATCAATAAAATTCTTTTTTTAAAAAAAGATGTGAATTGATCTGATTTGTAATGGTCATTCATGTTGCAGGCTCAGGGGTATTTCTCAGAGTTCTTCTATGGCTCAAAAAAACCAAAAAGGTGAACTTTTAGATATAGGTATAGAATTCTTTATTGGCCAAGTGTGGTTGGACACACAAGGAATTTGTCTTGGTGCAAATACTCTCAGTATACATAAAAGATACATTCATCAAGAATCATAAGGTACAACATTTAATAATAGTAGTAGGGTACAATATGCAATCAAATCATATTAGGAAACAGTCAATGTAAATTTTAGGCATATTTAAATCCAAAAGACATCCAAGATCTCTGGTACCCCAAAGATTTGCAAGAACCCTAAGGATTTAGTCTCAGAGCCAGGTGCCAGAGGATCTCAATGTCCTTAAAACTATATAATAGTTATCCCTACACTTTGAAAATTCTTTGGTCTTCCACTGGAATCCCAAAGATGTTTTTTTCAAGAAGCAACTAGACTTTCTGGTTTTTCTTTGAAGACAAGAGCTGAAGAAGCTTCTTGGATGAGAAGCGAAATGACTTCACAGAAAAACCAGAAAGTCCAGCTGCTTCTTGAAAAAGCATCTTTGAGACAACCACTGCCCTGTCTCTTCTTAGAAACCTCCAATGATGGAGCTTGTCCTGCCCTGGTTTTTCTTTAAAGATGTTTCCCTTCTCGTCCAAGAAACTATTATAGCAATATAGCCAGGGGTGGGATGCAAATGTTTAAACTACCTGTTCTGTGAGCGTGGCCAGGTGGGAGTGGCTAAGTGGTCATGTGACTGGGTGGGTGTGGGGTTTTGGGGGGGACTTTTGGGCCTCAGGGAAGGCTCCTGGGTGAAGCAGAACAACAGCGAGGGTGGAAATCAGCTGTGCCACGTGATTTAGATTAGCTAGAAAGCAAGAAATCGGATGATTTCCTGCTAATCTAAATAGTGCGGCACAGCTGATCTCCGAAAAACAGCTAATATTGGTGGGGGGAAAAGGAAACACCTTGATCTTCAGAGTGAACTAATTTGCTTCCAGTGGATCTTCGGAGCTACCGATTTGCCCGAACTGGTAGAATCCCACCCCTGAATATAGCTGTATTGATAAGTGTCCTCCTGCTTATTGATAAATTTAGCCTGCAGTCAGTGACATCCCGTCTTTTCCCTTCTGCCCCAGCTTACCTGCATGGGAAAACAGAGCACCTGGTTCCACACAGGGTTGGTGTCTCCAAGAATGACCTTGGTCCTTAGCTGAACATAATTGAGAAAGAAAGCAAATCAATCAAGGGCAAGCAGGCAAAGTAATAGCCCAGCCGAATGTCCCCTTGACATCTAAATCTTGAGTACAAGGGTCACAAAGGTAAGGTTTATATATTGTGGCTCACCTGTGATGATCAAGGATCATCTCCAGGTGACCAAGCATGAAACCTTTGGGAAAGGGGAATGTTTCTTTTGTTAAGCTGTCAGTAGGTCACTGATGATAAATATAAACGGGCTAACATATAAATACACGCAGGTAAGGAGTTAATAGCAATAGTCCTTAGACTTATATACCACTTCATGGTGCCTTATAGCCCTCTCTAAGCAGTTTACAGAGTCAGCCACTTGCCCACCCCCCAACAATTTGAGTCCTCGTTTTACCCACCTCAGAAGGATGGAAGGCTGAGTCAACCTTGAGCGGTCAGGATCAAACTTCCTGGCAGTGGGCAGACTTGGCTTGCAATATAGCACTTTAACCACTGCACCGACATGCCTTCCTTCCTTCCTTCCTTCCTTCCTTCCTTCCTTCCTTCCTTCCTTCCTTCCTTCCTTCCTTCCTTCCTTCCTGTTAAATGCAGTATTGCAGGCTAATTCTGTCCACAGCCAGGAGTTCAATCCTGACCAGCTCAAGGTTGACTCATTCTTCTGAGGTAGATAAAATGAGGACCCGGATTGTTGGGGGCAAGAGGCTGACTCTGTAAACCACTTAGAGGGGGCTGTAAAGCACCATGAAGTGATGTATAAATCTACATCCTATTGCTGTTTGTGACTCTCTAGTCCTCACTAGAGATTTACCATTGTTGGCGTGTGTGTTTTGAAGAGTGTTGTAAACATACTATGCCACCTGCTAATAGCAAATAGTTGTCTCTTAAAAACAATAATTCTGCTAAGAAAAGCAAACCCTCAGTTTGCATTACACCCACCACTCGTCCTCCAAAATTAACTTCCAGAGAAGGGTCCACAGAGATGCTGAGAGGATCCACAGGTGGGGCCGTGAAAGGTGTCACTGTGTCGTCTTGTACTGCAGAGAAGAACAAGCATCAGGCTAATGAAAAAGTAAGGAAGAGGATTATTTTTAGTATCCCACTTTATTAAGGTGTGTGGGGGGGGGGCAATTATGTGGTCTGCTAACTGCTTGTATGTGGCCCAGTGGTGGGGTTCAAATTCTTTTCCTAACAGTTCCGTGGACACGGCTTGGTGGGCATGGCTTAGTGGGCTTGGCAGGGGAAAGATACTGCAAAATCTCCATTCCCTCCCTACCTCCCTAACCTGCTTTCCAGCTCTGTTCTCCTGTGCAGGGCAACCAAAGGAGACCCAGCCAATCAGCTGGGACTCGGGAGGTGGAGAATACATAGGGGCAGGGCCAGTCAGAGGCGGTATTTGCCAGTTCTCCAAACAACTCAAAATTTCCATTACCGGTTCTCCAGAATTGGTCTGAACCGGCTGAATACCACCTCTGATGTGGCCTCTTGCAGACAGCGGCTTGTCTAAAGCAGGATTTAACCTGAGCTGTGATAGGAAATGGAAAGCAGGAAGATGGGAGATAAGGGAGCTATGTAGACACTAGGTGCATGTGAAATAGATTAGGAGAGCCTTCATGACTGTAATTGTAAATCCCATAATTGGTTGAGTCTTGCTTTGTTGGTTTGTCCCACAACCAGGATGCTCTAGAACAGTTCCAAGCCCATAAAAGAAGTTCCCTTATTGACGATAGATTGTCTACCCCATTTAAGAAATGGATGCCAGACTAGAGAAGAACATCTTCATACCATCCTCTCATACAGTTAAATTGGCAGAGTTGACCTCCCACTGCCTTCAGAATGCTTTGGAACCAAGTATGTTTCAAGATATTAAGACCTGTGCAGTCATCAGTCAAGAACCAAACAATAATCCCATTCAAGACCTGCCAAGCAAGATAGCAGTAAATGGGTCCAACCAACTGCCATTGGGCAGTAGAAGCTCCAAGATCACTTCATTAACCCTGACAGGGGAAGCACTAGCTGTCAGGATTCCAGCGATTGCCCTAATTAAATCATGAGCCTTGGCCCAAGCTTCAAAAGAATTCAAAAGATTTATTAGGAGCAACATGCAGGCATTAACCTAAATGAAGCCAACTCTGGCATATGTAATTTACAATCACCTGTGACCCTGTTTCCTCCTCTCCCCCCTGGGTTTATCATAAACCAGATTTTCCATTGAAGCACGTCCATGGGCTGAGTGTCATCAATCATGTTCTCCAATGAAGGACTTTCATGGGCATAAGATCTGGTAACCTAGCTACAATCTTTTAAAGATAAGGGTGGAATGTACTTCTGGTTTTAAACTGCTGTACTGCTCCTTCAGTTCCCCCACCCCCACCATTTATGGCAACATGAAAACATGCATAGGAATGTTTTGCGAGTTGACATTAGCACTGTTGCTGTTACCTAGTTTGAGTAATGAAACATCTGCCTAAAAACAACCAAGCTCAGAAATCGACCAAGGACCCCCTGATATTAGGACTTCTGCTTCCTTACAGGAAGCAAATTATCTCCAGTCTCCATTGACTCTCCGGCTGAATGAATGATCCACAAGAACCACACATGGTCAGAAACACTAGAAATGCCACCCCTTCAATCTTGCACCCGCGGCAAGATTCCTGCCTTTGGAAGTGCCATTGGTTTCCTCAGTAGAACAACATGGTTGACCTGAGAACCTACTTTGTGGGACATCTTCTGCTCGGTAGATGTACAGCTGGAGGGAGGCTGTGCGTGCAGCTGGCACACTTGCCAGCTGTAGAAGATTGGATTCTAAATCACCGGTCTCTGCTGGCCGGTCCAAGTCCTACAAGAGAGGAGAGAAGGAATCGATCCATCTGTCAGCTAGCCAGCTGCAACATTGCTAGGTCTCCTCCAACAAAAGGCACTTGAATGTTCTAGATTCTGACAAGATGATGTGGTGTTGGACAAGAAGATTGAGGCTCCAGTCTATCTCAAATCAAGGAAATTCCCTTAATGACTTTTTGATCATGAGTCACTCTGAGCTCATGAGGAAAAGGAAGAGTGCTGGTGAAGAAGTTGGACTAGGTAGATAGGTAGATCTTGCTTAACAACCACCATAAGGACTGGCAATTTCATTGCTAAGTGAGAGGATCATTAAGTGAAACATCAAACATTACATTTAACTAGCACACAGTGGTCATCTAATGAGCTTCATGGCCGAAACTGCCAGCCCCACCGAGTAGACCAGACTAGAAAAATCAACTCCACAGAATGACTAGACCTATCTTTTTGGAGAGTCTTTCCTTCCTCCCTTCCTCTCTTCCTCCCTCCTTCCCCCTTCCTTCCTTCCTTCCTTCCTTCCTTCCTTCCTTCCTTCCTTCCTTCCTTCCTTCCTCTCTCTCCTTCTTTCATTCCTCCCTGACTTCCTTCTTCCCCTTCTCAATCCCTCCCTCCCCTTTCCTTTCTCTCCTTCCTTCCTTCCTTCTTCCTTCCTCCCCTCCCTCCCTCCTTCCTCTCCTCCCTTCCTCCCCCCTCCTCCCTTCCTCTTCTCCTTCCTTCCTCCCCCACTTCCTTCTTCCCGTCCTCCCTCCCTCCCTTCCCTTCTTTTCTTTCTTTCTTCCTTCCTTCCTTCCTTCCTTCCCTCCTGCCTCCCTCCCTCCCTCCCACCCTTCCATTATTGCATGCTATTTTTTGGTCTAATGAAGATATAACCCTAACACAAATATTTTTATTGATGCCCAACATAGTTACCTTTCCATTTTTATCAAACTGTTTAATAACTAGCATCATCTTTAATTATCCTAGATAATGATTTTATATTGCTGAGCATTAAAACAATAAGAGTTTTACCGGTGCACGATCCCCAGCTCCCAGGACACAAAGGGTGACCTTCACATAGCCCTTAAATCCAGCATTGAGATTCACTGGATCATAGAGGCTCAACCATTTGGAAATCATAGCATGACCTAAAGAAAGAAAATAACAAATATACTGACCCACACTTGCCTTTGTACTAAATTGTTCTCAGTGATCCCTACTGAGATCCATACAGCCAAATCTAATTGATTATTCAGCCATGGGACACAACGGGATTTAGGACTCCCTGGTTGGCAGGAACTATTCTTGTGTTTGGTCTAATCTAGTGTCAGGATTCCATCAATCGCCCTAATTAAATCATGAGACTCGAGCCAAACTTCACAAAACTTCAAAAGATTTATTAGGAGCAACATGCTGGCATGACCTGTATGAAGCTGATTCTGAGATATGTAATTTACAATCACTTACGACCCTGTTTCCCCTCACCCTTTTGGGTGTATCATAATTCAGATTGTCCAATGAAACACGTTCATGGGCTGGATGTCATCAATCACACTCTCCAATAGAGGGTTTTTGCACCCAGAATACCCGGTTGCCTCAGTTACAATCTTTGTGAGATAAGCTTGGAATGTGCTTCTGAGTTCATTTGGCTAGGTGGTTCTTCTTCCTGTGGAAACAAAAGCTGACCCTGCTGAGACCCGAAGGTGGAGATTGATGACATCAGGAAACGTGGATTTACTTCTATTGGGGAATGTGACTTTTGGGTGCTGTTTCTAACTTCCAATATTATGTGGTGTAATTCTGGGTTGTGTCAGATCCAGAATTATAACAGACTTTGCCAATTTGATGCTTTCCTAAATAAAAGAAATTGTTTTGGAAGATGGACTTTGCTCTTTTCTTTTTAAATGGATTTCATCACTTGGAAACCTGACACTGGTTGTCAAAAAGAATTTCAGAAGAAGGCAATAGCAAACTATCCTAGAAAAAGCTGATGGCCATAAGTCATGGTTTTGGGCACTACCCCAGCTGGAAATAGTTACAGATTGGAAGAACATCTAGAGGCAGGCTTTCCAAACTTGGCAACTTTAAGACTCGTGGACTTCCACTCCCAGAATTCCCCAGCCAGCCATTCTGGGAATTGAAGTCCACAAGACTTAAAGTTGCCATGTTTGGAAACCCCAGCTCGAGAAGACTACAAATAGGTGTCATGTGACAAGAAAAACCTCACATCCCCCATCCCACATGCCATAAGGTAAGAATGGAGGACATACCTGGAGAGTCATATACAAGTCCCATCTCAATCTGCGAAAAGAAGGAATGGCACAAGTCACAAGTAATGGCCCAGGAAGGAAAAAAAAACAACCCTGAGCTGGTAATAACATTATACAAAATGATAATTTTCCAATGGAATGGTACAGTTTGGATTTCTTTTTAAAAAACATGAAGACTGAACTTTTCATTGACACTGGAAATAGAGGTCGTTACAGAAATTATTTGAAATATTTAGAGATGTAAGATAAAAGCTTGAAGTTCCAATTTTATTTTTATTTTTTTTTAGAATTCTACTGCACAAAAAAAAAGTTGGAAGTTTATTTCTTCCCTCTTTCTCTTCTCTTGCTCCTATCTGCCTTTCCCCAGATTTGGAAAGATCAAGATTAGATATTTTATGGCATTGAGTGTTTCTAGGGGCAGGTTGGGGGAAGAAGATACAATAACAGAATAACAGAGTTGGAAGGGACGTTGGAGGTCTTCCAGTCTAACCCCCTGCTTAGGCAGGAATCCCTACACCACTTCAGACAAATGGTTATCTAATCTCTTCTTAAAAACTTCCAGCGTTGGAGCATTCACAACTTCTGGAGGCCAGTTGTTCCAGGGATTAATTGTTCTAATTGTCAGGAAATTTCTCCTTAATTCTAGGTTGGCTCTGTCCTTGATTAGTTTCCATGTTTGGTTGACAGGTTAAATGTTTTGTTAACAGGTTAAATAGATAAAAAAATTGACCTGGTGATAGGATAATGTCAACTCATAAAACATTTCTATGCTTGTTTTAGTAGTTGCCATAAAAAAGTGGGGGGGGGAGGGGGGAGGAAGGAAATCTGGAAGAACAGTTGAAAGCGAAAGTACATTCCAACTCTTCTCTTTAAAAGATTGTAACTAAAATACCAGAGTTTTTGCCCGTGAATATATTTAATTGGAGAACATGAATGATGACAGCCTGTGAACGTGCTCAATTGGAGAATCTGATTTATGACACACCCAGGGGGGAGGGGGGACTGTAAATTACATATATCAGAGTTGGCTTCATACAAGGCAGTGCCAGTATGTTGCCTCTAATAGATCCTTTGAAGTTTTTTGAAGTTTGGCTCGAGAATCGTGATTTAATTAGGGCAATTGCTGGAATCCTGACAGATAATAAGTAAGATAATAGAGCAGAAAGCATAGATTAAGCATTGTCAAGAAGTCTACCAAATAGGTAAATTTGGTTAGCAGTAAAGTAGCAGTAGCTCACCTTAAAGACACCAATGAATGCATCTGCTCTGACAGACCGAGAGTTCAGCACCTGTTCAAGATCATGTAGAAATTCCCATTATAATACTTTATTATTATACTAATGGGGGATAGAATAGAAGAGAAAGACCTGGAGAAGATAACAAAATACAAAAGCCTGCAAATAGAAGTGGAACAACTGTGGTTGTAAATCATGGATTACCTGTAATTGTTACACAGATTGTGCTTTAGTCTGGCAAGATTCTGGTCTGTAAGTGAGCAACCATAAAGAAACTACTGTAAGTAAACCATCATGTCGTTCTTGGTTCCTTATGACTGACATTAATCTCACTCATCTGCAACACTGCACTACATTGCACTACTCAAATGGGTAGGAGGATTTTAATTCAGCTGCATCTATTTTGTTCCTCCCCTAAAACTGGTTTTTCAATTTAAATATTTTTCTGCATGTGGGATATTTTGTTTTGCTCTGTTGGGATGAGAAGCAATTATGGATTTTTTTCACTGAAATTGTCATGCTGATAGAATTCAGGATTATTCCACCCACCTTCATTTGCAGATAGTTGGAATAACATCTGAATGCCAACTTTCAATTTGTCATTTTCTCCCCTTCAGTGGCTCTATTGGACTCAAGATAGCTGCACTTGGATTCCATTTTCAGGGTTGTTCCTGCTGCCAGAAGGCAGCTTCATCCAAGCCAGGAGAAATATTTCATTTGCATATCCAAAAAGGACACACAGAAGAGGCTCTGTAAGGGAATTCAGAAGTCCAAAAAGAGGCCACGAGGAACAGACTTTGCTTGCTTACCTGTATGGTAATAAACTGATCAAAAAGATGAAGAGGCGTCTCGTTGAAATTTTGAACAAAGGTCTACAAAAAAAGCAATCAAAACTTTCCTGTTATTTTCTTGCAATTGTACACCAGAATGGGCTTTAGTTGGGCTTTTGATAACTATTTTAAAGCAAAGCCTTTAAAAAGAAAGTGTCATTTTTTCAAAGGCTACTTTTCCCCCAACGAAGGTTGCACAGCAGAAACAGAACAATATTGAAAAGCAAGGATGTGAACACTGATTCCCAGAACCTATCGTTATCTTAAAATATTTTTCTTTCAGTTTATGATGATCAAGATCATGATTTATCACTTGTTGTCTGTATTGTACACTGAGAGGTGTAGCTACAGCTACAGTTCAATTCATTGCATATTAATTAGCTTAGTCTTTTTTTCTAACTGAGCCAAATGCTTGTGAGAAATCTTCAAATACCAGAAAATAATGTCCAGAATGCCAACCTCATTATAATATGGATTGTTTCCACGTCTGATTCTTGTCCGGAATGTATAATCTCCAATACTGACTTTCACTACCGGTTTGACGTTGTTTTCTTGCAGTTGTCTACATTCGATGATGATAACTCGCACCTACAAGGGAGAAACTGCTGGTCAGTCCCATCCTGCAATCATTCTCAGAAGATGCCCCATTTCATGTTCTGAAATTTGTCCAAAGGGTTCAGGAATTCTTGTGGGTTATCTAGCTTTGTGTGCCAGTGGCCAGTAGCATGAAAATTGGATGTTCTGGAAACTTCTGTTTCTCTTGAGGAAAACAGAAATGTTCATTTCCTCCAGGAATGTGTCATTCCAACTTTGGACCACCATACATAGTCTGTAAAAATTGGGATGATCATGAAATACCACCGAAAAGATACAGGAAACATCACCCTTTTGCAGCTATCTATATACATTGTTCAGACTTTTGAAGGCTAGCTCTTGTAAGTTTAATACAAGAGTCCTAAAGAGTTGATACATTTCTGGAATTGTATCAGAGGTGGTATTCAGCAGGTTCTGTATTTTGAGTAGTTCAGAAAACCGGTAGAAGAAATTTTGAGTAATTCGGAATACCACCTCTGACTGGCCCCACTCCCAATTATTCTCTGCCTGCCAAATCCCAGCTGATGGAGTGGGTCTTCTTTTGTTGCCCTGCACTGGAAAACAGAGCTGAAAAGCAGGTTAGTGGGTGGGGAGAGCATGGAGACTTTGCAGTATCCTTCCCCTGCCACACCCACCATGTCACACCCAACAAGCCACGCCCACAGAACTGGTAGTAAAAAAATTTGAATTCCCCCACTGAATTGTATCATTGGGAACAATAAATAATTGCTTATAGATTAATGAAAGTCTTCATAGTTTAATGAAAAGGACTTAATTTAATTAAAATTAGGACTAGGCGTAAAATGGTGGCAGTGTTCCAATATCTAAGGAGCTTTTACAAAGAAGAGGAGGGGGTCAAGCTATTCTCCAAAGCCACAGAGGGCAGGACAAGAAGCAATGGATGGAAACTAATCAAGGAGAGAAGCAATTTAGATCTAAGGAGGAATTTCCTGACAGAACAATTAATCAGTGGAACAACTTGCCTCCAGAAGTTGTGGGTGCTACACACTGGAGGTTTTTAAGAAGAGATTGGACAGCCGTTTGTCTGAAATGATATACAGTTCCTACTCAAGCAGGGGTTGGATCAGAGGATGTTCCAAGGTCTTTTCCAACTCTCTTATTCTGTTGTCATAGTACAGCTTTACACTGTACTGGTGGGACCATACTTGAAATAAATGATTTGTGGTGCTCGAACTTTATTAAAGATCCATTTCCATTTACAAGAATTGCTCTTACAACGAGAATAACATCTGCTGAAAAGCCACCAGTTCTCTCAATCTATTTCTTTCTTTTCAGTATGAAGAGCTGAGCTGTTGCATTACCTGGAACAGTTGTTTCTTGTTGGAAAGCTCTTTCGTGGTGGTTGATGTTGGAGCTGGTACTTGAGGTGCCTCGTTTTCTTTGAGGGTAAATTCTTCTATGCCAGAAGCCTTGGCAAAGACAGGGCAACAGACTGGGGGGAAAGGACAAGGACCACCATTATCAGTGGTGGGATTCAACACTTTTGACTACTGGTTCTGTGAGCGTGGCTTGGTGGGTGTGGCATGGTGGGCATGGTTTGGTGGGCACGGCAGGAGAAAGTTACTGCAAAGTCCCCATTCCCTCCCCAACCCACTAAACTGCTTTCCAGCTCCATTCTCCTGGGCAGTGCAGCCAAAGAAGACCCAGCTGATAAGCTGGGACTCAGGAGGCAGAGAATATATGGGGTTGGCAGGGCCAGTCAGAGGTGGCATTTGCCGGTTCTCCGAACTACTCAAAATTTCTCCAGAAGTGGTCAGAACCAGCTGAATACCACCTCTGACCATTATCAACATTTGCCCTTTAAGGGGGACATTCTTCTTAAGACCTTAAATATTCATTTATTTATTAGAATTATTTCTCACTTTGGGTAGATCAAGGCAGCTTATATAGCACTACCTTCTCCTAGTTTTCTCCACATTCTAACTCTTGAAAGAAGAATGGGTCAAAATCCTCCAGGGAACCTCTATGGTTAAAGGCAGTCTAGAACTGGGGTCTCCCTAAAGCTAATCCAGCCCCTTCACCAATAGAACATGTCAGTTCTCAAGTGTAAATGCTCAGCGTCTTCACACTGTCTCCTACATTCAGCCCCAAACACACAGGAATCTGTCCTCATGGAAAAAAATTGGTTCAAATATCCATCAGTGGATGTGTTATACTACAGGTAGTCCTCAACTTACAATAATCGAGCCCAAAATTTCTGTTGCTAAATGAGATGGTTAAGTGAGTTTTGTCCAATGTCCTTCTTGCCACTGTTAACTAACAAAAAGTTTCAACTTTTTTACTCCAATTCATTAACAGGAACACACAGATTTTTTACCCATATCTCTTTTGATATTACAAAACACCTACTTTCTTCTCAACACGAAGAGCTCAAAACAGTCCAGACAAGGAATCAGACATTAAAATCCATGCAAATTCCACGCAATACATACTTTAGTCTCCCCCCCAAATAAATACCCAATACTTACTCAACTTCTTTAAATCATGTTTTCTTCTGTGCGTAACCATTTTAGGTTCCGGCGGTGAGAAGCAGATTTTTAGAGTGATGGTGCACTGGAAGCATAAAATCACAAGAAACTCTTTTCAATTTGCCCGCGGATAAAAACAAAATCTGCCTGTGCTTTTCTTTTCAAAGTATGGTATCTATCCCCATTCTGGATAGATTTCTATATGATGAGAAACATCAAAATTTTGGGGGACAACCCCCTTTTTCATGCAAATGTGAAGACAACTTTCTGCTTTAATATTGTGGAAATGAAAACAGAGGCAGTGAATAGATAATTTCACAGCCGATTAAAAGTTTCCTGCTGGTATTAATATTGATAGGGAAAATAAATTTTAGCAGCACCGAAGAGCGGCTGAATTCCACTAATAAAAGGCAGAAAACCCAACATGAAGCACTGAAAGAAACATTTCAACGTCTTTATTCTGAGATTACTGTAATGTTGGTGGACATCCAGTCTTCCTTGCATTTCACAGTGAAGGCCTCCAAGTTTAAAACATTATTTTTATTTCCTTCCTGACTTACCCCGGTTAGCTGCAGACTGTTATTTCGCAGACTTTGATTTTTCTTTATCATCATAACATTTGGTTTTTCAGCTGCTCCTCCTAAGGCTACTTCCACACTGCCAAAATCTCTAAAGTTAGGGAGAAGTGGAAAAGTCAAGAAGGAGCTTCCAAGAAAGACCGATGTGACATCTTAGGAGGAGGAAGGAACTTAAGGAGAAACTTCCTCACAGTGAAAACAATATTACTCAATGGAACAGCTTGCACCCTGGAGTTATGGGTACTCCATCACTGCAGGTTTTCAAGAAAAGACTGGACAACCAATTGTCCAGGATGGAATAAGGACTCTTGCCTTGGACTAGAAGACCTCCAAAATCCCTTCCAGTCCTATAATTGTACAAAAAAAATAACACGCGATAGGTGGACAAAAGTGTCAAATCCAGTCTGATCTTCTAAATGACTCGGCCATTAATCATAATATGCTACCCATCTCCCAGCAACTCAAAAGCTGGTATGAATGTCAAGATAAGTAATTTAGAGATAAACTGAGATAAGCTAATGAGATAGATTTTGTTGGACTTTGGAGAATGAGTGAGTTACATTCCCAAACTTGATGTCAGGGTTCCAACGGAAGCCCTAATCAAATCATGAGCCTCGAGCCAAACTTCAAAGAAATCCAATTATTTATTAGGAGCAACATGTCGACACTTCTCCTAATGAAACCAACTTTGCCTCATGTAATTTATGGTGCACCTCTTTCCCCCCTCCCCCCTGGGTGTGTCATAAATCACTTTCTCCAACTGGAGTATCTTTATGGCTGGTGTGTTATAAATCATGTTCTCCAAACAAGGGCTTTCTCGGGCTCTACAGACCATGCCCCTCCAATTGGATCAATAACCTGGGAGATCCCTTGGTGTGGTATGTGTGGAATGTACTTCCGGTTTTTTTTTTTCTTTTTGATTTCCTTGTGGCTCCTTCAGGGTTTCCCCTTCCACCCATGGCAACTCGAAAGGAGGCCAGGAATGCTTTACGAGTTGACACTCAACTTCCTATCTTAACTTGGCCCTGGACTGAATATCCCCTAGTTGAATACTTTCCCATTTAAATGGCTCTTTGCACCATAAATCTAACAAGCCAAGAAGGGCAGAAGATTGAGGCAGAGCAAGCCCTGTGAAATAGGGACAAAAGAAGACCAAAGAAGATCAAGACCAAAGAAGATGAACATCTAAAGGAGGCTGTTCAACACAACCAGAAAGTTAAAAGTAGAGCTTTCTGATTTGTGTTGGCTGGAATGGGGTTGAAAGCTTGCCTGCTAAGCTTCATTTCTATATAGGCATTTCCCTCTCTAATCCGGTTGGCAACTATGCATGATGGGTTGGGGGGGAAACCCCTCATTAGTAGTGGGATTCAAATAATTTAACAACTGGCCCTAATGATTTCTTCCAACAACCAGTTCACCAAACTGCTCAGAAAGTTAACAACCAGTTCTCCCAAACTGGTGCAAACTGGCTGAATCTCACCACTGCCCCTCATCTCATGTCACTGCTTTTTAAAGCCGTTTCATCCTGGTCTGCTGTGTATCTTATGTCCATATCTACTGGTTGACTACTGAAAAACTTTGTAATTGTCTTTTTCAAGTTCATAGTGGGCTCTTTTTTCTTCCTCCTCTCCCTCTCCCCCTTCCCCTTCCTCCTCCTCCTCCTCCTCCTCCTCCTCCTCCTCCTCCTCCTCCTCCTCCTCCTCCTCCTCCTCCTCCTCCTCCTCCTCCTCCTCCTCCTCCTCCTCTTCTTCTTCTTCTTCTTCTTCTTCTTCTTCTTCTTCTTCTTCTTCTTCTTCTTCTTCTTCTTCTTCTTCTTCTTCTTCTTCTTCTTCTTCTTCTTCTTCTTCTTCTTCTTCTTCTTCTTCTTCTTCTTCTTCTTCTTCTTCTTCTTTTCTGGTTAAATTGACCAGAATTATAATGAGAGTTTGGAAATCATGCTCTGGACAGAAAATCAGGTCATCAGTTTAGCCAAAAAGCGATATGGAGTCCTGATGGAGAAAGAGATTTCTTAAGGAACTTCATTTCCAGCTAGTTTATATGCGCAACTCAACTAGCTGAAGACTGCCTTGCACAAGAGGCCAAAAGCCAAATGGAGGATTTAAGTTGAAAACCTGTCCATGGAAAACCTGTCCTGTTTACCTCTTGAAATGACTTTTAAATTTTGACACTGTGGCTTTTAAGAGGTTTCACTTTTGTGAGGTGTCTGAAAGTGGGATGGATCAAAAAGCGGAATATAAACTTTTAAAAGAAAAATTAATTCAATGGATTGTTAAGTGCAGACCTTTAGATCCCACTTCTCCACCTGCCTAAACCAGGCATAAAGGTCTCCTATTCAAACAATGGGGTGGACTGGAAGACCATCAAGGGACCCTCCAACTCTGTTATTCTATGTTCTACTTGACCGTAGGAAAAAATTACTTTGCTCCCAGTTCAATTGGAAGTAGGAGAAATGAATCAAGGAGAGGAGCAACCTAGAAATAAGGAGAAATTTCCTGGCATGGTATTGGAGTCTCCTGCTTGTGCAAGGGGTTGGACTAGAAGACCTCCAAGGTCCCACCCAACTCTGTTATTCTGCTATTCTTCAAACTTTTGCTGCAATGAAAGGAAGTGAACTGGACAGTACTCTTTGGGCTGAAACAGAGAGGAAGATGGTTGGGGCTTAAGTAGCAGATTTGTCCCCATGTCGGACAACCTAATTATACAGATCCTTCTTTCCATCATTCACCTGTTTTGGATTTTTGTGCCCCATTCAAGGAGTTTAACGATGGCAAAAGAACTATTGTCCAGAAGCTCCTGGTCCAGATACCACACCAAAGTCTGCAGAGCAAGCACAAGGAATAATCAACAATGCAATATTTGAAGGTCAATTACTCGTTCTTGTTTTGGACAAATTCATAGCAAGGAAGACTGCCAAGCATTCTTTCTGCTGTCTATTCAAGATATCTATCTGCTACTTGAAACTGAATTTGATGCATGATCTTTCCTGGTCACTGGCAACATCTGGAATTTTGTGTCACGAAGAAGGTGGCATCTGATGAATTAGTTGTCCTTCTAGAATTAATACCTTCATAGTCAGGGCTATGTGTTATTCTCCAATTCCTTCTTCTGCATTAAGTACTGTTGAATGGCTTGCTGGAATAAGAGTTGGAAACTTGGCCCTTCTCATATATTAAAACTGCTACATTATATTTCAAAGAATGTGACATTAGCTTTTTCATCCTTTGAATGGCAGTCCTTTTTTGTTATCTTGCATTCTTATTGGAAAGCATTTTTTCTGTATTTTGGGATTTTTGGTAGTAAATGCACACCCTCACACTGAGACAAAAGGGACAACTTGAGAGTAAGACTTGGAGGTGATTGCCCCTCCCATAAGGTATAAAGGAAGTGCAAAGGTAGGAAAACCTTTGCAGGAAGCAACATCATTCTCTCTGATCAGTTTGGACTCTGAAAGCTCCGTGGTGTATTTGTTCTCTGTTAGGTTTTAGAAAGACTAATTGGGACTTTAGTCATTGATAGCACTTCAAGATGAAGTACATTCTTATCAGACGTCTCTCAAAGAACTTGGGCAAACATCCCTGGGACTAATTATAACCAGTTAAGACTCATTCTGGGCTGTGAATGACGATAATTCATAGCCATTGAACTACAGTAAAAGAGTTCTGGATTTTATGTGTGTTTGTTGATGTCTCAGGAAGCCTTGGCTAGAACAGATATAACTCCTTCCCCTTTCTAAGTTCTTATTAAGGGACTTTTTTTTTTTTCACAAATAAGGAAATTAGAAGGGAACTAAGTCAAAAACTGATTTAGCATTAAGGATTAAGGAGGATTAAGGAGTCTGGGGAAAAATATAGACTTCATTGATCCTAGCTCCACTTTATGGTATATCCAGACAGCCTTCTAAACAACAGTAAGAAAGATGGTTTGCTAGATTCCATTTTTTTCCAGGACATTTCTCAACTTCCTTGTCTAGTTTTACCTCATTCCAGATTGGATTCTGATCCTTCTGCACAACTCTTGTGCTCCTTTCAATGCCTAGGGGAAAAAAAATTCCGGAGTCAATTCCAGCTGTTTCCTGATGCTTTGCCTCTTACGAGCATAGCTCTGACAGACAGCGTGAATAGCATGGCTGATCAATCAATTTCTATGTTCTTTCAAAAGCAACCACCTCTTTTTTTCCAGGAGCAGATCATGGACCTCTGGGATACATCAATCACAATTTTGGTGGCCTCAGATAAGACTAGCTTTACTAGAAATGCTGATGGGGTTCCAGTTATGCCAACCTCCAAATAGAGATGATGAGCTTACAAGCAAAATCTGGTAACGTTTATGCCTGGGGCAGAAGTAGAACACACCCAATAAAATCAGTAACAGATAGGTGTAAAATCTATGCTTAATAATACCTCTGAATTCTGTAGTGACATGATAAAGATGAGCAGTCTATGGTACTCAAACGTTCTGAATTTCTGAAGAGCACCAGACCCACATTTGAAAGAAGAGTGGCTGATAGGTCATAGCCACCAGGGATCTCTGAACCCGCAATTTGTGCATCAGACAACTTGCCTAATGACTCTAAACACACAATCCAAAACATCCATTCACTTGCCCCACTCCACACCAGGAATTGATGATATCTTACCCAGTGGTAGGTAAACCTTCATAGTGAAAATTGGTAAGGAAATATACCAGTCACTTTTTAAAAAGCCTGTATTAAAACAACAAAGCAGCACCAGTTGCCAACTTGAAGTTGAGTGTTCCTTAACTTTAAGATGTGTTAGACTTTAATTCCCAGAATTCCCCAGTCATGCTAGTTGAGGAATTTGGGATGTTGAAGTGCACATATCTTAAAGTTACTAAGGTTGAGAAACATTGCTGTAAGTCAGGGATCTCCAAACTAGGAAGTTTTAAGACTTGTGGACTTCAACTCCCAGAATTCCTCAGCCAGAGGAACATGGTGGCTGGGGAATTCTAGGAGTTGAAGTCCACTTGTTTTAAAGTAGCTAGGTTTGGAGACCCTTGTCGTAGTAGAATAAGGCATGATTAACTCAAGAAGTGATGGGTTGCATTAATGGAGCTATCTGATATGACTTAGCTGGGGCGTATGGGAGTTGTAATCTAATACATCCAAAAACCGACATGTGGGAAAGATTGTATTCCTTAATTTGATCTAATGATCATTACTCCTACTTATAATAAATGTTCTCACTACTTGATAGAGTAGTAACTGTGGGATATTCTACAAATAGTGCAGATTTGAAAGATGGACTACTGAGACAAAAAAAAAAAGAATTCTACAGAAAATGATCATATTTTCTTGAAAAAAAAAAGGACAAACCTGAAAAAAAGGGAACAAATCTGAAAGATGATCATAAGGATTTTTTTAAAAATGATGTTTGTAACTTTACTTTACGAAAGGAAATTCAAGCGCAAAACCAAGAAAATAAATAAATAAGTTAAATAAATATAAAAGACAGCTTTCTGAAAGAAAGGATGGTCCTTTGTAGGAAAGGACGTATGATCACTGCAGTGATACAATTAGTGCAAATTTGGCAAAATGTAAATAGGGTCTGTATTTGCATATTTCCCCTGCTCTCCTGGAAGCAGGAAATGGCTATTTTCTGAAATTTTATCCTCCCTGGCATTTCCCCAATTTTCATTCATAATCAGATAGAATTTTTTTTGACTGAAAATACAAGCAGATTGGCTTTCTAAGTTCCCCTAAAGTAAGATGTGGACATAAGAGGAATTTATTTTAATATGTAAAAACAAATGGGACTCAGATACGGCTTTACCTCTGAAGGTACCAACCACAAATGTGTTGGGCTGAATTGCATGTTCAGGAGGCACATGAGCTGACAGAATAACAATATACAGCATCTTTGGTTCTTCTCAGTTGTTTTGCTCCCCAAAATATATTACTGAGCAATTTTCACAACTCTCTCTCTCTCTCTCTCTCTCTTTCTCCGGAGCCCAGTGGCCTGTGATTACTGAAGACCTCGCATCAGTTCTAGGTTTTCATTCCAGGATCCACTTGAAATCTTTTTCAGAAGGCCCAGTGCAAACGATTCTGGAAGTGGAACTAAAGAAATCCGATGTCACAAAGCATAAAGGAAGGCTATGTCGTGAAGCAAGGCAAGAGATGTGAAGTTATGACAAGTTTAGGATGTGAAAAGTCAGCCCAGGTGCTTCCTACTGGCTAATCAATGGGGTTGTAAAATATGATTTAGAACAGTGGTCGCCAACCAGTGGGCCAGGGACCACTGGTGGTCCATGAGAAAATTTTGGTGGTCCACAGAGAAATGTCACTCCCAAAGCAATTAATCCAGGCTGTGCTGGAACACAAGGCTGAGCTGCCCACATGGCCCACAGGAACACAAGGCTTGCGTTGCTTGCATTGCGAACAACATGAGGTAGTGAGGGGAAAGGGGAAAGGGAGGAAGGGGGCTCCACTCACCCCATGTTCCTGGCCTGACCACCAGACTGCTTATTTCAGCTTCTTTCTTCTTCTGCTTTTGGCTGCATGCAAGGAAAGCACAAAAGTCTTTCTTTTCTCCCCCAAACTCTGCCAGAAATGAGTCTTTGGGACCCTGCAAGGCCTCCTGCTCTAAGAGCACAACAAGTCTGACAAAGACTCGTTTCTGGTGGAGTTTGGGGGAGAGAAAGAAAGACTTCTGCTGTTTCTGCTGTTTTCCTTGCACGAAGCCAAAAGTCTCTCTCTCTCCCCCTGAGAACGGAGCTGGAGACGATATTCTGTGATCCCAAATAAAGAATGATCGATCGGTAGGAAAATGGGGTGGGAAATTTTCTTGCAGACTTTTTGGGGGATTTTCCCAGGGTCTGCGGGATTTAAAATTATGAGTTTAGTGGTCCCTGCGGTCCAAAAGGATGGTGACCCCAGTTTAGAACTTAGAATAACAGAGTCAGAAGGGAGGTCTTCTACTCCAACCCACTGCTCAAGCCAGAGACCTTATCCCATTTCAGACAAATGACTGTCCAGTCTCTTCTTAATAGCCTCCAGGAATACCTACCTTCTGCAAGAGCTTGAAGACCAGGATTTGCTGCTTGGCCTGGGCACCCAATGGTGAAGTTCTACACTGGGTGTGACTCAGAGGTGGTATTCAGTGGATTCTGACTGGTTCTGGGTTCTACCCCTTGGTCCCCGAGTTCTTGATTTGTTTTTAACATTCCTTTGGAATCTAAAACATCATAATATTTAGTCCTACTTCCAATTTCTAATGCAGGTGTATCAGTGCCTCCATGACGGATACCCACCCTGGAATTTTCATATAGTGTCTGTGCTTAATTTCTCGCCAAATTCTCATTAATGAGTTTTGTATCACATGTCTACTCAAATGTATAAGTCTGATTTCCTGGGTTCCACATGAAGGCATGCCACCCTACCTACAGATCATGCCCTTCTAAGGTTAATATTCTTCAGTTCCTCAAATTAGCCCAATCTTTAACCCACATTAATGCTGCAGCTTTATAATATATTTCCCATGCAGGGAGTCCAAATCCACCTCTGCTTCTATTATCTTGTAACGCACTCAATTTTATCCTCACTCTTTTTCCTGCCCACACAAATTTCATAGTTATTTTGTTTAATTCACTAAACAAATTTTCTATCCAATTTTACAGGAATCATTTGAAAGAGAATAATAACCTTGATAAGATGTTCATTTTAATAGTCGCAATTTTCCCTAACATTGATAACTGTATCTTCCCCATTTTTCTAAATCTCTTTTTATTTCTTGTACTAACTTTATATAATTATCCTCTTTTATCGTTGAACATCTCGCTGTAAGCCAAATTCCCAAGTACTTGATTTTTTTAACAATTTGTAGGCCCATTACTTCCCTTATTTCCTTTTTTTGACTGTTTGTTAAGTTTTTCGTTATCATTTTAGTTTTATCTTTATTAATTGTTAGGCTGGCCACTTCCCCATATTTCTCTATTTCTTTGATTAAATTTGGTCGTGAGTCTATTGGTTCTTCTGCAAAGAATACAAGATCACCTGCAAAGGCTTGAACCTTGTATTCATCTTGCTTAATGTTTAATCCTTTTATCTCCCGATTTGATCTAATTCTTCTCACAACAAAATTTCTAATGTCATGATAAAGAGCAGAGGTGAACTTCTTTTCCTATCTTGAATGAATTTGTTGTTTCTCCATTAATCAATATACGGGAATTCTGGTTCGAATATATTGGCCCTATCATTTTCTTCAAATCTATCCCCACATTTTACTTTGTCAAAAGCTTTTTGGGCATCCAGAAAAACTAATGCAATTTGTTTTTCTGGGTTTGCCTCATAGTACTCCAATATATCTATTACCATCCTTGTATTATCTATTACCATCCTTGTATTATTTAATGCAGAATGAAAGTGGGGTGCTTTTGTCAGAATAGCCACTGCCAGAAGAAGAACATTTGCTTTGTAAATAATCTGTGTTTGTTTTGAAGATGTAAAGGGAAAGTATTTGATCAGTTTTAGAAGAACATGACTAGAAAAAGACCAACTTATGGTGAGGTTGAAAGCTTCCTGCAGAATGGGGGAAGTTGAAACAGCCAGGTGTGCAACTTTCTCCCCAACTTCTCCCAAGATTTTTGCTGCAAACCCCTTCCAAAGCATAAAATGTTTGATGCTTCTTAAGAAATGTGCATCCAATCTTCTTGTTTTAAACAACAGAAATCCTTGATTGAACCCTGTGTGACTTTAGCTTTTAAGTAGTCTCCAGTCCTATGACATTTTCTTTTCTTTCAAAAGTTTAAATAGTCTGTTTGTTTGTTTGTTTGTTTTGTCTGGTTATGTTTCCTGCTTCTCTCCACAACGTGATTTACATTTATATTGTTTTTATTTGTTTCCTAGTATGATTTGATTGCTGAATAATAACCTATGACTATCACTAACTGTTCTATCTTACGATTCTTGATGAATGTATTTTATTTTTTTCTTTATGTACACTGAGAGCATATGGACCAAAGACAAACTCCTTGTGTTCAATCATACTTGGCCAATAAAGAATTCTATTCTATTCTATTCTATTCTATTCTATTCTATTCTATTCTATTCTATTCTATTCTATTCTATTCTATTCTATTCTACTCTGTTCTGTTCTGTAAAATAAATTCTATTTGATTCCTTGACCAAAAATTACATCAGTAAAGATTGGATTTTGCATTCAACCAGCCAACTCCCACAATGAAATTCACTGGTTTTCAAAATATTTCTTTTTGTCCTAGAAACTGTTACCAATACTGTTTCAGCCCTCCAAAATTTCCATTGAGAAGAGTAAGCAATGGCGTTTTATTTCTGTGCTTTGACCTGAACCCAACCTTTAAAAATTCTTGATAATTTGCATCATCTTGGCCTTCTGTGTACCAACCACCCTAAAAAGGGAGGATTCAAGACTTTTTGCAGATTCAGGCTATTTGCAGGTATTATGCTCTAGTTATATACCCCTACTTCCATTTTTTAAAAAAAAAATATTTAATATTTGATACTTTTGCCACTTAATTGGTCAAAGAGCTCTTTATGCAACTACACTGGTCTTGTGAGATATCTTTTATTTTTCTTTCTTTTGTAGCATTGTAGTATTGTTCCAGCCCTAAATGTTCTCTCTTTCTACTTCTGACATTTTACTTTTACAAGAGAAAGGAATGCTCAAGCAGTGATAGTTTGACATAGGGTGCCATACTGACACAGCCAGCATCCTTCTGTTTTGTGCGGTTGACGTCCTGACCCCATCATCATGTTTAACGTAATTCTTACTTAATGAAAAGAAAAGAGAAGAAAAAAGATTAAGATGCTGATATGAAAGATTTATTTAGGTTCATTTGCACTTAAGAGATTTATTCCAGTTTTTCCATGTGAAGAGATCAAACACCACAGCGCTGTGATGGGTCATCAATTCTGTAGTATTCATGTCTACATGTCACAGGATTGACTACCGTCGTGCACCCTTCAACAACTCCAATGCCACCATATCTTTGAAGGGGGAAAAAGGGGAGGCAAAGAAGGAAGAAGAAGGAGAGGTTATGGTCAGTCAAAGTTTCCAATGGCATTTCTGTCTTTATTTCATCTAAATAATGTACAGAGTATTTCTCTCATTATTGTAACCACAGCTATAACTCTCAGTTCTGCTATGAGAGTATACCTGTCCCAAAGGGGCCAACACATTCCTCAAGCCATTCTAGTCAAAATTGAGCAAAAAAAAAAAAAACCCATTCCCATGGCTGCCACCAGCTCCTTAAGCAGGAGCTGTCAGTCTAAGAAGACTCTTCCCTAATTGTGTACCAGCGCAATCTGGGGGAGCACCACCCAGTATCGAGTCAAAGGTGATATATGCCCTGGTCCTTTGGCATGGGGCAAAAATGCTACATCCATTCTATGTTGCCATGGTTGGGTCAAAACTGCTTCTTCCCCATCCTTTAAGGACATCCAGTACTTGGCCAGAACCACATCATCTGTCTGAGTAGGGGTATGTCTACAACTGGGTATCATCAGCCTGTTGGTATTGCACCCAATACTGATGGATGACTTTCCCCAAAATGTCATGTAGAGGTTGAAAAGGAGAGGTGGGAGTCTTGATCCCTGAGGTGTCCACGTTGCAGGGGACTTGATCTCTCCTTCTCCACCAACACCAACCAGAACTGGCCATGGTGGAAAGAAGAGAATTACTGAAAAACAACTTGTGCCAGAAACCTGGTCCAGGAGGGAAACATGGTTGATGGCTTTGAAAAAGCCAGAATGGTTGCGCCACTTTATTGCAAGCTCTCCAAAGAACCCCCACAAGTGTCACTGATGACGTTTCAATGCTGTGTCCCACTCTGAAGCCAGACTGAAAAGGGTCTGGGAAATTTGCTTCAATTGGATCCCTTGATACACCAACCACTCCATCAACAATCTTCCTTAAAAAGGGAAGATTGAGGACTGGATGAATATAGCCTGTTGGGTCTAAGGATGGCGTCTTAAGGAGGGACAATAGTCCAGAACACTGGTCACCAATCTCACACTTACAAAGACCATGTCTAGTTCCTCAAGAGCGACTGGCCAAACGTTTCCTAGGGAACAAGGATCAGCCAGGATCTGCCCAGCTAAGAGCCAACTCTGAGAAAAGCTGAACTCTACCTGAGAGATGGAACATTCCTTACACAGCCACTCTCCAAAGCATCCCCACCTCCTGTGTACCATGGAGGGACCAGATCCCCCAAAATTGGGCTGCTGGTCAGTTATCTTTAAATGCAAAAAAGGGTGAAGAAGTAATTACACTTTCCTGTCCATTTCTCTTTTACCAGAAGGTAAGTCCTAACGTAGATTCTTACTGGGTCTCTTTGGCCTTGCTCTTTGTCTGCCGCCAGCCATGCTCTGGGCATCTCGAATGCAGAAGATTTATGTAGAAGGTCTTTCTTTCTTTCTTTCTTTCTTTCTTTCTTTCTTTCTTTCTTTCTTTCTTTCTTTCTTTCCTTCCTTCCTTCCTTCCTTCCTTCCTTCTTTCTTTCTTTCTTTCTTTCTTTCTTTCTTTCTTTCTTTCTTTCTTTCTTTCTTTCCTTTCCTCCTTCCTCCTTTCCATCCTTCTATCCTTCCTTCCTTTCTGCTTTCTTTCTTTCTTTCTTTCTTTCTTTCTTTCTTTCTTTCTTTCTTTCTTTCTTCCTTCCTTCCTTCCTTCCTTCCTTCCTTCCTTCCTTCCTTCCTTCCTTCCTTCCTTCCTTCCTTCTTCTTTCTTTCTTTCTTTCTTTCTTTCTTTCTTTCTTTCTTTCTTTCTTTCTTTCTTTCTTTCTTTCTAATACATGCTATCTCAATAAATCCTTGTAGCTTAACTTAAGAGAAAACATGCAAATTAATATATCTGAAGGTGGCCTGGAGCCTCTTCCTACCTGTGACAGCAATGCAATCCATCTCTGTCACATTCGCATCTGAAACAATGAGCTGTGTTCCAAGTGGACCCAATGATATGCTTTCTCCCATCATGCGTATCAAGACAAGTGTTTGGCACCACTGGTTTACCTAAGAAAAAAAGAATGGAAGGGTTGAAAGTTGAACCTTCAACTGAACCCAGAAATAGCATTTCTGTCTTTATTGCATCTAAGTAATGTACAGAATATTTCTCCCATTATTATAACCAGTTCTGCTAGGAGAGTGTGATTGTCATGCCGTATTGAAAAACCTGCTAGAGTTGGAGGTTACTCATAGAAATCTATTCTTGACCAAATGTGACAAGTGTACAAATTCTCCACATTTGCCAAATATCATTATATTTTAATGATTGTTTAGATTTATAAGGATCTCTGATGATCAAACAACTTCTGCATTAGTACAGTCGGTGTTTCCTGACCTACTGTAATGAAAACCTGGATTGTCAAAATTAAGCCCACAACTTTTCTCCTGGCATTACTAAACCTTTGCAAGCGATGATTTGCTCAGATGTATAAAGAGTTTGATTACCATCTTTAATCTCAACTTCAAAGGGTGCACTAAAGCATGCTCCTTGACAAGCAGCCAGCATGAGAGAGAAGATGATCAGGCTGAAGAAGACTTTCTGAGAAAGGAAAAGAAAAAAGAAAAAATAAGCCATGAGAGATCCTACTAATTGTTTCAGCAAGTGGCTATTCAAATTCTTTCTAATTTCCCCTCCGATAATACAATGAAGTTCATGAACTTTGGAACCAGCCCTCTGGGTTAAGTTTGCAATCTTGTGCAAGTGTGCATTTCGATCCCTGTTGCACAAGAGGGTCACCCTGGAACATCTGCCTCCCCTCTTTGTCCATCCACCTAGTAGTCGTCAGGATGAAATAATTTTCAGTTCTTCCCCCCACCCCCCAGAGGCAAAACTCTCCATTGGTATCATTGGAATTGATCTACCACCACAGATATGCTTTTCCCGCACATAGTTTCCATACCTTCTTCCATCTGGGATGCTTTGTGGGAGGAAAGTGACAATCCTAACTCTCTATTCCTGACTTGATATGTCCTTCATACCAAATAGTGAATTTCTGCATTTGTGTTTCTACCGTTAAAACTTTTAAATTGCCAGAAAATAAACTCTGATTTCAGTCCTTGGCCAAAAATTAGACCAGCAATACCTGGATTTTAAACGTATCTCACACACCCCAAAATGTTGTTCATTGGTTTTGCAAACAGTTCTGTTTGTCCTATCTCTATTTTGGAGTTCTAAAGAAGCATCTGATGACATCTGATCTTCATTTCTTTCTGTATTTCTGACTTTTATTGTACCTAATTAACATACAGAGTATTTCTCCCATTGTTATAACCACAGCTATGACTCTTGGTTCTGCTGCCAGAGTGTGACTATCCCAAAGGGGCCACTTCATTCTCCAGCCCTTCTCTTCTCACACCCAAGTCATTTAAAGCTCCTTTTGCAAAAGAAAAACAAGGCATTTTACTTACCATCTTGGTTTTGGCAAAGACCAAGGGAGCTCTTGGTCAGGACGAAGCACGAGGAGCCGCACTTCTCTTGGAGGTCGGCAAGGAATCTGCTCCTCCAATTTGTATAAAAACCAAGACTGCCCCTTGACTGCCCCTGTCCCATTTTTTTAAAAAAAATGCAGAGTGAAATTTTTGTCAGAATAGCCACTGCCAGAAGAAAAACATTTGCTTTGGAAATAATCTGTGTGTGTTTTGGAGATGTGATAAAGGGAAAGTATTTCGTCAGCTTTAGAAGAACATGGCTAGAAAAAGATCAACTTATGGTGAGGTTGAAAGCCTCCTGCAGAATGTGGGAAGTTGAAAGAGCCAGGTGTGCAGCTTCCTCCCCACCTTCTCCCAAGATGAGCCCTGCCCATTTTGAGGATTGTAGCTGATCCAGCTGTTGTGTATGCATAAAGATTTAATAAAGTGTGAGCTTGGAGTTATGTGCAGGGTTCTGGCCTTGCACTTCTGATTGGCTGTTAAGCGGCTGGACCGGATTGGCCCGTTCCGGGGAATCCGATTGGCCCTTAACAGAGAGTTCCTATTGGTTATAAGAGCTAGCGCTCCTAGCTCGTTATTGGTTAAAAGTTACAGGGTTTGCCTATATAAGGCGGGTTTAACTGCTATTGAGGGAGAAGTCACAATGTAAATAAAGAGCTGAAGTTCATCGTTCAGAGGCTTGTCTCCATTCTTTCTCGCCCATGCTCAAAACATAACACTGGCGACGAGGATGGGATTTGGAGATATCTGAACCAACGAAACTTCGAAGAACACCGAGTACGTGACAGACGACGCCAACAACGGAACCATGTCCGGTGGCATTGTACCACCCGCTCCATTCGATCCAGCACAGGAAGACTGGGAGTCTTACATGGATCGCTTCCAAATGTTCTTAGAGACGAACAACTTAAAGGATGCCACAGCCGGGAAGAAACGGGCGGTGTTCCTAACGCATTGCAGTCCAACTGTATTTAAGATGGCTAAAGCACTAGCCAAACCCCGAGAAGTGAAGGCCATGGATTGGGACGACCTCGAACCTGTCCTATGAGACCACTACGCCCCGACCGTGCCTACGCTCGTGAGACGCCACGAGTTTTATCAGAGGAGCCAGCGGAAGGGAGAAAGCGTGGCCGACTTCATAGCAGAGCTCCGAAATTTGGGAGGCCTCTACAGATTCACCAATCTAGAAGAAGCACTAAGAGATTGCATAGTTCTGGGACTAGATGCACCAGGCGTCCAAAGCAAGCTGATGGAGAAAGGCGACATCAGCCTTGCCGATGCCATCACCGATGCTACTGCAGCAGAAGCAACCAGGAAGTCGGCTGCACAACTACGCTGAAACCGCGCTCCGGTACCACCCTCGGCAAGCGACATCTCACCTAGTTCAGAAGGGCAGCTTGCGATAACGCACCACAAGGACCTCTCTTCGTCATCAGACAGCGATGAAGAAGGGGTCCATCGACTGCGGTCCGACCGGGACCATCACCCGAAGCCTTTACGCCCTTGCGCTGGCTGCAAAGCCAACCATGCCAGGTCCGAATGCAAATTCCGCGACGCACTCTGCCATGAGTGTGGGAAACAAGGCCACATCGGACGGGTCTGCCGCAGCTTGCCAGGACCCAGCCAGGCCTCAAAAGGGGCTAACTATTGCCAATCGACAGGAAACCATCCTGTACAGCGAGAGCCAGTAAACCACTCCTACAGAAATCGAGCTTTGCAGAGAGAAGAGGTTCACCATACTATCACTATCGGTCACGCCTCAGCCTTGGACACTTAGAAAATCCGAGTCACAGTAGCCATCGAGAACCAGCCTTGCCACATGGAGGTCGACTCGGGATCGTCCCTCTCGATGGTGTCCTGGAAGACACTCAAGCAACTCATCCCCACAATTCAACGCCAAGATCTCCGCTCCCAATGCCTCATCCTCAAGGACTACCAAGAGAATCAAATCCCCGTCGTCAGTTCCTGCCAAGTCCGAGTCTCCTTCAAGAAGCACACAGCATACTTACGTTTAACGGTCATCGATAGAGATAGACCTAGCCTACTAGGCCTCCAATGGTTCGCGCCACTCAGAATTGAAGTGGCTGGCATAAACTGAGTCAGCGGCGGTAACTGGGAGGAAGACCTTATCTCTGAGTTCAGGGACGTCTTCACGGACAGCTTAGGCGAGTACAAGGGAACCCCGATTTCATTCAGTCTAGATCCAAAAATAGCTCCCATTTGCCTAAAGCCCCGTCGGGTTCCGTTTGCCTTAAAATCAAAAATCGACGAACAACTCGACAAACTGACAGCTCAGGGGGTGTTAGAGCCCATCGATCACTCCCCTTGGGAAACCCCTATTGTAACACCCATTAAGCCAGACGGGTCAATCTGAATTTGTGGGGACTACCGGGCCACTTTGAACCACGCCCTGCAGCAGAACGCATGTCCAGTTCTGCTGGTGCAGCATCTCCTCCATTCCCTGGGGGGCGGGAAAGTTTTCGCTAAATTAGATTTAGCTCAGGCATATCAGCAATTACCAGTGGATGAAAAAACGGCACAGGCCCAAACTATTGTGACGCACCGAGGTGCCTTTAAATGTACCCGGCTTCAATTCGGTGTTAGTGTAGCCCCGGGGATTTTTCAGAGCCTTATGGAAAGGTTATTGCAAGGAATTAAGGGCGTGGTCCCCTATTTTGATGATGTATTAATCGCAGCCCCTACAAAAAATATCTTACAGGACCGGTTAAAATTAGTCCTAAAAAAATTCCAAGAGGCCGGTCTTAAAGTTAAAAAAAAAACAAATGTAAATTGTGTACTGACAGTGTTGAGTTTTTAGGGTACCTAATTGATAGCCAGGGCATTCACCCTACCGAAAGTAAACTAAAAGCGATAAAAAACGCTCCCAGGCCACGAAACAAGGACGATCTCCAGGCGTTCCTAGGCCTCATCAATTTTTATAATGCATTTTTGCCGCACAAAGCAACGGTCGCTGATCGTTACCCCAGTTATTAGATAAAAAAGCAAATTGGCTATGGGGTTACCATGAAGAACAGGCGTTCCGAAATGTTAAAAAACTGCTCACTTCTGACTCTGTACTCATGCAGTATAACGAGACTTTGCCGTTAGTTATAACCTGTGATGCATCGCCTTTCGGGGTAGGCGCCATTTTGAGCCATGTACTGCCTAATGGGAACAAAGCCCCTGTTGCATATTTTTCAAAGACTTTCAAAAACTGAGCGAAACTATGGACAAATCGATAAAGAAGCCCTCGCAATTGTCTCAGCTGTGAAAAGATTTCACGAGTACGTGTATGGCCGGGCTTTTACTATTGTGACTGATCACAAACCATGATTGGGGATAATAGCCGGAGATAAGCCGACTCCCTACATATTATCCCCTAGGATGACCTGATGGTCAGAATTCTTAGCTGCTTATCACTATCGGCTGCAATACCGCCTGGGGAAAGCCATTCCCCACGCCGACGCATTGAGCTGAGCACCGCTTCCAGAGACTCTTGACGATCCTGCACCAACGGTAACCATGTTGCAAATCGAGGCACTCAGCTCGCCGCCACTAACCGCCCGAGATATCGCAAGAGAAACCAAACGCGACCACACCCTAGCACGAGTCCTAAGCTGGATAGAACACGGATGGCCATTGGACCAGTTATCAGATGACTTCACACCATTCAAGACTCGACAAACCGAGCTCTTCTCCCAGAAAGGCTGTGTCATCTGGGGCGATAGAGTCGTTATCCCAGAACGACTCCAGAAAGTGCTGCTGAGAACCTTGCACGACGGCCACCCCGGCATCGTGCGAATGAAAGCCCTTGCGCGAAGCTACGCATGGTGGCCAGGCATTGACAAGCAAATCAAACAGTGGGTTAAAGCTTTTCCCAAATACCAAGAAGTCAGCAACGCCCCACCAAAAGCCATGTCTACTGAATGGGAGACACCACGTGGATCCTGGTCCCGAATTCACTTGGATTTCGTGGGGCCAACCAAAGGCCACACTTTCCTGCTTACCATCAGCGCCTACTCGAATTGGGTCAAGATCCATCGCATGACGACTACAACCTCCGAGGCGGTTATCAAAACCTTAGACAGACTCTTTGCAACCCACGGATTACCAGACGTCCTGGTAACCGATAACGGCCCTCAATTTACCGCACTAGTGTTCGAGTAGTACCTCGCTGACTGTGGCATTCGCCATGCACTCACCTTGCCTGCGCACCCGGCGACCAATGGCAAAGCAGAACGCATGGTCCAATTTGTGAAGAAAACCTTGCAGAAGGTAGACTATGACAACATTGACGACAAGGTCAATCAAATCCTCTTCTTGCAACACATCACCCCACATAGCGTCACCAACAAAACTCCCGCCGAACTACTAATGGGATGGAAGCTCTGCTCCCACCTTGACCAGTTGCACCCAGCTTACGAACAGGAGAAACCACTAGGATCCAGAGGCCGCTGTCATACCTTCCAGGTAGGAGACTTGGTATATGCTAAAAACCTATCGGGCGACCCGTTGTGGGTGGAAGCGACAGTAGTACATGTAACCGGCCCCAGATCCTACCTTGTACAATGCCTTGACAATAAATTTTGGAAACGTCAATCAATCAATTATGATCGCGGCTTCCAGCGGCCAGTCCGCAACTCCCCTATGACCAAACTGAGGGGGGGGGAGGTATAGAAGAAGATGAATTCCTAGAGAACCCGTTCGAAGGAAACGATGGCTTGATAGAGACTCAGGAAGCGGAGCTGGAGGTAGAAACGGTTGCACCTCAGGAAATTGCAGAGAATGTGGGCAACGACGTAGAAGTGAACTCTGAACCAGAAACAGCCCCACTGCCAAACAACGATCTACCTCAGCGTGATTGCAGCCAGCCGATACAACGGAAATCAAAGAGACTAATAAGACAACCGTCCTACCTAAGGGACTATGTAAATGCGCCTTGCAAATAAGAAGCCAGGGGGAAGGGGTGTTGTGTATGCATAAAGATTAATAAAGTGTGAGCTTGGAGTAAGTGCAGGGTTCTGGCCCTGCACTTCTGATTGGCTGTTAAGCGGCTGGACCGGATTGGCCCATCCCGGGGAATCCGATTGGCCCTTAACAGAGAGTTCCTATTGGTTATAAGAGCTAACGCTCCTAGCTCGTTATTGGTTAAAAGTTACAGGGTTTGCCTATATAAGGCGGGTTTAACTGCTATTGAGGGAGAAGTCACAATGAAGAGCTGAAGTTCACCATTCAGAGGCTTGTCTCTATTCTTTCTCACCCATGCTCAAAACATAACACCAGCAATTAGTTGTCCTACTCTTGGGAGTGGGACTTACTCTTATTACTTTCCAGGGAAGCCAGAATTAGGCATTTTAGAGCTTTGGTGATATCCTCTGAGTCCTGTCTGTTAAGTCTGGAGCATGGGTGCAAAAGATGGAGATGAGCCAGTAGAAACAGTGAACTTCAAACTCTTTATTTACATACTGTGACAGCACAGCACAAGGCTGCTCAAGCCTTACTTATATAGGCAACTCATTAACTACTTAATCAATAGCGAACCTGGAGCGCTAGCTCAGTTTAACAAATGGCAATGGTCCGTTAATGGCCAATCGGATGCTCCTGAATGGGCCAATCCGATCATGCCATTAACAGCCAATCAGAAGTGCAGGGCCAGAACTGTGCACTAGACTTCAAGCTCGGTGATAACTTTATTGGTATTTATCCATTCACAACACCCCTTTCCCCCGGCTTCGGCCCACGGGGTGCAGTTACATAGTCCTTAAGGTAGGACGGTTTTTTAATTTGTCTCGGATTTTCGCAAGGTGCCTGGCGGTTGGCTGCACTCTTGCTGAGGTAGATTGTTGTTTAGCGGTAAGGGTGCCTCTGGTTCCGAGTTCACGTTCTCATTGTCATCAATATCACTGGCCATTTCCTGAGGTGCATTCCATCCAGTCCCTGGTTCCTGTTCCTGCGTTTCCGTTCTATTATCAGTCTCTTCAAAAAGGTTTTCTTCGAATAGTAATTCACTTTCCTCTGTATCTCCCCCACCCTCAGTTTGATCAAAAGGGGGTTCGGAATTACGAGGTGGTAGCCATGATCGTAGCTGATCTATATGGTGCTTCCAAAGTCTATCGTCAGGGCACTGAACGAGGTAGGATCTTGGGCTGGTTACGTGGATTACGGTCACTTCAACCCACAGCGGATCACCCGAAAAGTTTTTAGCGAATACTAAATCACCTACCTGAAAGGTACGGCATCGGCTGCTGGATTCGAGTGGCTTTTCAGGTTCGTAGGCTGGGTGTAACCAATCGAGGTGGGAGCGGAGCTTTCGTCCCATTAGCAGTTTGGCAGGAGTTTTGTTGGTGATGCTGTGAGGTATAATGTGCTGCAGAAAAAGGATCCGGTTGATTTTTTCGTCGATGTTGTCGTAATCGATCTTTTGAAGAGACTTTTTGATGAATTGAACCATGCGCTCAGCCCTACCGTTTGCAGCAGTGTGCACAGGCGAAGTGAGCGCATGTGGAATGTCCCGGTCAGCCAAGTACTTCTCAAAAGGTAGCGCGGTAAATTGGGGCCTGTTGTCTGATACCAGAATGTCTGGTAATCCATGGGTTGCAAAAAGTCTTTCCAGTCTTTTGATGACTGCATCAGTGGTTGTGCTGCTCATTTGGTGAATCTCGAGCCAATTTGATTAGGCGTCGATGGTTAGCAGGAACATGTGGCCTTTGGTCGGCCCAGCAAAATCCAGATGGATGCGGGACCAGGGTCCCCGCGGCGTCTCCCATTCGCTCAGGGTTGCCTTTGGTGGAGCGTTGCTTACTTCTTGGCATCTCTTGCAAGTTTTAACCCATGATTTGATTTGTCTATCGATGCCTGGCCACCACGCGTAGCTTCGTGCGAGGCCCTTCATGCGCACAATGCCAGGGTGGCCATCGTGCAAGGTTCTTAGCAGCGTCTGTTGGAGCCATTCTGGGATAACGACTCTGTCACCCCAGATGACAAAACTCTTCTGCGAGAATAACTCTGTTTGACGACTTTTGAATGGTGTGAAGTCGTCTGGTACTTGGTCCAATGGCCATCCACGTTCCACCCACATGAGGACTTGCGCCAAGATGGGGTCGCATTGTGTTTCTCTCGTGATGTCACGGGCAGTCAATGGCGGCGTGTGGAGTGTCTCGATTTGCAACGCTGTCATCGTTGGTGCAGGATCGTTGATGGTTCCAGGAAGCGGTGTATGGCTCAGTGCGTCGGCGTGGGGAATGGCTTTACCGGGACGATATTGTAGCTGATAATTGTAAGCAGCCAAGAATTCTGACCAGCGGGTCATTCTGGGAGACAGTATGTAGGGAGTTGGTTTGTCCCCAGCAATGATCCCCAGCAATGGTTTGTGGTAAGTTACAATGGTGAAATTCCGGCCGTACACGTACTCATGAAACCTTTTTACTGCTGACACAATCGCCAGGGCTTCCTTATCGATTTGACTGTAATTTCGCTCGGTTTTCGAGAGCGTCTTTGAGAAGTAAGCAACAGGGGCTTCGTTACCATTGGGTAACACCTGGCTCAAAATTGCGCCCACTCCAAAAGGCGATGCATCACAGGTTATGTTTATTGGCAAAGTCTCATTGTACTGCATTAGCATGGCGTCCGAAGTCAGTAGTTTTTTTTACATTACAGAACGCCTGCTCTTCTTTGTGACCGCATACCCAGTTTGCTTTTTTGTCTAAAAGACAATGTAACAGTTCAGCGACAGTCACTTTGTGCGGCAAGAACACATTATAGAAGTTGATGAGGCCTAAGAATGCCTGGAGGTCGGTTTTGTTCTGGGGTCTGGGAGCGTTCTTTATTGCTCTTAATTTACTATCAGTAGGGTGAATACCCTGACTGTTAATTAGGTACCCTAAGAATTCAACACAATCGGTACACATTTTGCATTTATTTTTTTCAACTTTTAGGCCTGCTTCCTGAAATTTTTGTAATATTAATTTTAAACGCTCCCGCAAGATTTTTTGAGTGGGGGCAGCAATAAGCACGTCGTCAAAATAGGGGACAACGCCCTTGATTCCCTGCAATAGTCTCTCCATTAGGCTCTGGAAGATCCCTGGGGCTATACTGACTCCGAATTGAAGCCGCGTACACTTAAAGGCACCTCGGTGCGTTACGATAGTCTGTGCCTGTGCCGTTGTTTCGTCAACCAGCAATTGCTGGTAAGCCTGAGCTCAGTCTAGTTTAGCAAAGACGTTTCCGCTTCCCAGGGAATGGAGGAGGTGTTGTACCACCGGCACCGGATATGGGTTCTGTTGCAGGGCGTGGTTTAGGGTGGCTCGGTAGTCCCCGCAAATTCTAATGGAGCCGTCTGGCTTAATGGGTGTCACAATCGGCGTTTCCCAAGAGGAGTGATCTGTTGGCTTTAAAACTCCCTGGGCAATCAATTTGTCAAGCTGCTCGTCGATTTTCGGTTTTAAAGCGAACGGAACTCGATGAGGCTTAAGGCGGATGGGAGCTATCTTTGGATTAAGGCTAAAAGATATCGGGGTCCCCTTGTACTCGCCTAGACGTCCTTGAATTCGTGGGCGAGGTCTTCCTCCCAGTCATGGCCATTGATTCGGTTAATGCCTGCCACTTCAATGCCAAGTGGTGCGAACCACTGTAGGCCCAACAGGCTAGGCCGGTCCTTATCGATCACCGTCAGGGGTAAGTATGCCGTGCGGTTCTTGAATGCAACCCGGATTTGACTGGATCCTGCAACTGGAATTCAGTTCCCCTGGTAGTCTTTTAGGATGAGCTGTTGGAATTGAAGGTCTTGGCGCCGGATAGTGGGGAATGAGTTGCTTGAGGGTCTTCCATGAGACCATCGAGAGAGACGATCCCGAGTCTACTTCCATTGGGCAGGGCCGATTTTCAATGTTCACGTTGACCCGAATTTTCTGAGCATCTAATGAAGAGGCATGGCCAATGGTGAGTGTTTGGTGAGCCTCTTCTCGTCTCGATAGACGATTCACGGGTCGGTTTCTGTAGGAGTGGTTTACTGGTTCTCGCCTTACAGAGCGATTCCCTGTCGATTGGCGGAGATTGGTCCCTTTCGAGGTCTGGCTGGGTCTGAGGAGGCTTCTGCAGACCCGTCCGATGTGGCCTCGTTTCCCGCACTCATGGCAGAGTGCATCGTGGAATTTGCAGTCAGAGCGAAAATGGTTGGCCCCGCAGCCAGCGCAGGGTTGTTGGGACTTTGGGTGTCGTTCCCGATCGGTCCACATGCGATGGACCTCTTCTTCGTCACTGTCTGACAATGAAGAGAGGTCCTCATGATGGGCCGTTGAACATCGCCCTTCTGCATTAGGTGAAATGTCGCCATCCGGTTGGTGGTTTGGAGTGTGAATTCAGCGTAGTTGGGCAGCCGACTTCTTGGTTGCCTCAGCTGCTGTAGCTTCAGCTATGGCATCTTTAAGGGTGATGTCGCTCTTTGCCATTATTTTGCTCTGCACATTTAGAGCGTCTACTCCAAGGACTACCTTGTCTCTCAAAGCCTCTTCCAGGTTGGTGAAATCGCAAAGGCCTCCTAAGTTCCGGAGGTCTGCAACGAAATCGGCGACGCTTTCTCCCTTCCGCTGGTTCCGTTGATAAAACTTGTGTCGTCTTACGAGCGTTGGAACGGTGGGTGCGTAGTGGGCCCTGATCAGCAGGTCGAGGATGTCCCAGTCCATGGCCTTCACCTCAGCCGGTTTTGTTCATGCCTTAGCCATCTTAAAAACCATTGGGCCGCATTGCGTCAGGAATACCGCCCATTTCTTCCCGGCCGTTGCATCCTTCAGATTATTTGTTTCTAGAAACATTTGGAAACGATCCATTTAAGACTCCCAGTCTTCTTGAGCTGGATCGAATGGAGCAGGTGGTATTGCGCCGCCGGACATGGTTTCGCCGTTGTGCACTTCCGTCACGTGCTTAGTTGGCTCCGATGTCATCCAATCCCACCTTCATCGCCAGTGTTTAAGTCTGGAGCATGGGTGCGAAAGATGGAGACGAGCCAGTAGAAACAGTGAACTTGAAACTCTTTATTTACATACTGTGACAGCACAGCACAAGGCTGCTCAAGCCTTACTTATATAGGCAACTCATTAACTACTTAACCAATAGCGAACCTGGAGCGCTAGCTCCGTTTAACAAATGGGAATGGTCCGTTAATGGCCAATCGGATGCTCCTGAATGGGCCAATCCGATCGTGCCATTAACAGCCAATCAGAAGTGCAGGACCAGAACCATGCACTAGACTTCAAGCTCAGTGATAACTTTATTGGTATTTATGCATTCACAACACTGTCTTTAAATGGTTTTCCCTGAATCCTTTTTATCTCTCCGTTCAAATCTTCAATAAGGCATTTGACAGGGTAGACTTGCTTTCCCTGCAGGCTCTTTCTCTCTTGGTTACAATCTCATATATTCTTGCCCACTCGCTCTCTGGCTCTGCTCAAGGGGAACTGCTTACTCTCCCATGGTTTTCCTGAAGATACCTCCCAAGTCAGAATGGGGCATTTTAGAAATGTCTTCTCTTATTATGGCTTTCCCTGCAGGCTCTTTGTGAGTTATCCTCAGGGGTTTCTCTCCTGCATTAATTCTTCCCACTTGCTCTCTGGCTCTGCTTGCAGGGAGCTGCGCATTTTCCCTATGGATCTCCTGTAGGAGATCTTTCTGTTAAATGTTTTGATGTCTTCTTTCATTATAGGATGTTGTTCATGAATTTTGGGGAAAAGCCCTTTAGGTTAAATTTACAATCTTAAGTGTGCAAGTGTGCATTTGAACTCTGTTACCCAACAGGGTCAATCTAGAACATCATAGTGAGAGTGATGTTCAAGGTTGTCCAAGCCCAAAATTTCAAGCCTGATGGTGTAGGGTATTCTGTACGTTAGTTGGACGCCGTGGATGTGCTGTACATTTTCATTCTTTGAATAAAACTATTGAGGATGAGCTTGCCAATTTACAATCATACATTCAAAATAATATCCCTGCTCATTACTCACCTTTTGAGTGGTTAACCAATTGGCTCCCTGATTGGTCTTGGCTCAGACAGTTTTTCTTTTATGCTATAATTATTATTATTGTACTAATTGCAACCTGTTGTTTTATTCAATGTATTCCAAATTTATTCGCATTGTTTCATCTGGCTTCCCCCTCTCTTAATCCTCTACAATTGCGATACATTCATAAATCTTTAAATCCTCCATTTAAAATAAAAAACGAGGATATGTAGAGTTGTAATTGCAGGAATGTTCCAATCTCAGATGGCAAACCTCAGATAAAGAATATTTCCAAGCAAATACAACTCAGGTAAACAAAGTCACTAATCTAAAGGAGGATTAGAGAGAGGAAATAAACATATGTTAGACATTAACTAGAGATAATTAATTGTAACACGATTATAGTCATAAGTGGGAAGACATACGTAATAGGAAGAATGAGAAGAATAATAGTAATACAGTCTTACTAAGTAGTTTGACAGCATTGTGGGAGTTAGTTGTTTAGCAGAGTGATGGCGTTTGGGAAAAGCTGTCATCTCTAGTTGTTCTGGTGTGCAGTGCTCTATAGCATTATTTTGAGTGTAGAAGTTTAAACAATGCACAAACACACCATTTTTAATAGAGTACATATCAACTCAGTAATACTGAGGCACAGGGGTGGGATTCAAATTTTTTAACAACCGGTTCTGTAGGCATGGCTTAGTTGGTGAGCGTGGTTTAGTGGTCATGTGACTGGGTGGGTGTGGCCAAGTCAATATCACTCACATTGAAATAGGCATCTCCTTGCCTGGCCTCTCATGACTGTGGGGATTCTGCAACAGTCGTTAAGTGTGAAAAATGGTGATAAGTCACTTTTTTCAGTGCCATTATAACTTTGAATGGTCACTCCACACAAGCAAAGGACCAGCAAAGGAGGGGGGAAAACTCCAGAGAAGTTCCTGAGACAGGAAGTCCAGTCCTGCCAAGAATGTAATAAGGGTTAACGGAGAGGCAGTTTCTGTAAGCAACACCAAAATGTTTCCTTCCTGTCTTCCTTTCAGGATTAGGCCAATAATTTCTTCTAACAACTGGTTCTCTAAACTGCTTGGAATGGTGACAACCAGTTCCAACGAATAGGTGCGAAATGGTAGAATCCCACCCCTGCTGAGGCAGGACTGCCACCAGAAGGCATGAAAAGGGGGCAGAAAGTGAAGTGGAGATAAGGCTCTTCCTTCTCAATTATGCATTAAATGTTTCTGATTTGCAATCCAGGTTGCTTTAAGTAAACAATAGGATACACAAAGGCTGTGAAGTAAAATTTGAAAACCATCATTGATACATAACTCAAAATGCAGAGTTTGAGAATCAGGAATCCTCCTTAAATCACCTGGATGGGCATGTCAGTCTCTCTAATCAATGTCTGGCTTGACGCCTCCTTTCAGCTTGACGTTTCAGTCTTCTCCTAGTTCTGGCGTCAAGCCACGATCTATCAGTTTCCCCACTCGAAGCCTCTGACTCATTTTGTGGATCAGTTGCTGGCATGAGTGAAGTCGAAGGTTCTGAGGGGGGTTGTCTCTGCGACAATCTCTCATCCTCCTGGCTCACATCTGTGTCCTCTAATAATTCACAGCAGGCTCCAGCCTTCCATCTTCAGAGTCATCAGAGTCAAAACTCCTAGCAGGATCGATCCTTCCAGTCACAACAATATATGAAAGACACTGTCCAGAAAAAATGGACGGTGTAAATCACACTGTGCAGAGAAGCAAGAAACATAACCAGACAAAACAAACAAACAAACAGACTATTTAAATTTTTGAAAGAAAAGAAAATGTCATAGGACTGGAGACTAGCTAAAAGCTAAAGTCACACAGGGTTCAATCAAGGATTTCTGTTGTTTAAAACAAGAAGGTTGGATGCACATTTCTTAAGAAGCATCAAACATTTTATGCTTTGGAAGGGGTTTTCAGCAAAAATCTTGGGAGAAGTTGGGGAGAAAGCTGCACACCTGGCTGTTTCAACTTCCCACATTCTGCAGGAGGCTTTCAACGTCACCATAAGTTGATCTTTTTCTAGCCATGTTCTTCTAAAGCTGATGAAATACTTTCCCTTTATCACATCTCCAAAACACACACAGATTATTTCCAAAGCAAATGTTTTTCTTCTGGCAGTGGCTATTCTGACAAAAATTTCACTCTGCATTTTTTTAAAAAAAATGGGACAGGGGCAGTCAAGGGGCAGTCTTGGTTTTTATACAAATTGGAGGAGCAGATTCCTTGCCGACCTCTGAGAGAAGTGCGGCTCCTTGTGCTTCGTCCCGACCAAGAGCTCCCTGGGTCATCGCCAAAGCCAAGATGGTAAGTAAAATGCCTTGTTTTTCTTTTGCAAGAGGAGCTTTAAATGACTTGGGTGTGAGAAGAGAAGGGCTGGAGAATGAAGTGGCCCCTTTGAGATAGTCACACTCTGGCAGCAGAACCAAGAGTCATAGCTGTGGTTATAACAATGGGAGAAATACTCTGTATGTTAATTAGGTACAATAAAAGTCAGAAATACAGAAAGAAATGAAGATCAGATGTCATCAGATGCTTCTTTAGAACTCCAAAATAGAGATAGGACAAACAGAACTGTTTGCAAAACCAATGAACAACATTTTGGGGTGTGTGAGATACGTTTAAAATCCAGGTGTTGCTGGTCTAATTTTTGGCCAAGGACTGAAATCAGAGTTTATTTTCTGGCAATTTAAAAGTTTTAACGGTAGAAACACAAATGCAGAAATTCACTATTTGGTATGAAGGACATATCAAGTCAGGAATAGAGAGTCAGGATTGTCACTTTCCTCCCACAAAGCATCCCAGATGGAAGAAGGTATGGAAACTATGTGCGGGAAAAGCATATCTGTGGTGGTAGATCAATTCCAATGATACCAATGGAGAGTTTTGCCTCTGGGGGGTGGGGGGAAGAACTGAAAATTATTTCATCCTGACGACTACTAGGTGGATGGACAAAGAGGGGAGGCAGATGTTCCAGGGTGACCCTCTTGTGCAACAGGGATCGAAATGCACATTTGCACAAGATTGCAAACTTAACCCAGAGGGCTGGTTCCAAAGTTCATGAACTTCATTGTATTATTGGAAGGGAAATGAGAAAGAATTTGAATAGCCACTTGCTGAAACAATTAGTAGGATCTCTCATGGCTTATTTTTTCTTTTTTCTTTTCCTTTCTCAGAAAGTCTTCTTCAGCCTGATCATCTTCTCTGTCATGCTGGCTGCATGTCAAGGAGCATGCTTTAGTGCGCCCTTTGAAGTTGGGATTAAAGATGGTAATCAAACTCTTTATACATCTGAGCAAATCATCTCTTGCAAAGGTTTAGTAATGCCAGGAGAAAAGTTGTGGGCTTAATTTTGACAATCCAGGTTTTCATTACAGTAGGTCAGGAAACAACGACTGTACTAATGCAGAAGTTGTTTGATCATCAGAGATCCTTACAAATCTAAACAATCATTAAAATATAGTGATATTCAGCAAATGTGGAGAATTTGTATATTTGTCACATTTGCTCAAGAATAGATTTCTACAAGTAACCTCCAACTCTAGCAGGTTTCTCAATACAGCATGACAATCACACTCTCCTAGCAGAACTGAGAGTTGTAGCTCTGGTTACAATAAGGGAGAAATACTCTGTACATTACTTAGATGCAATAAAGACAGAAATGCCATTTCTGGGTTTGGTTGAAGGTTCAACTTTCAGCTCTTCCATTCTTTTTTTCTTAGGTAAACCAGTGGTGCCAAACACTTGTCTTGATAGGCATGATGGGAGAAAGCATCTCATTGGGTCCACTTGGAACACAGCTCAATGTTTAAGATGCGGATGCAGCAGAGGTGGATTGCATTGCTGTCACAGGTAGGAAGAGGCTCCAGGCCACCTTCAGATATATTAATTTGCATGTTTTCTCTTAAGTTAAGCTACAAGGATTTATTGAGATAGCATGTATTAGAAAGAAAGAAAGAAAGAAAGAAAGAAAGAAAGAAAGAAAGAAAGAAAGAAAGAAAGAAAGAAAGAAAGAAAGAAAGAAAGAAAGCAGGAAGGAAGGAAGGACAGAAGGAAGGAAAGACAGAAGGAAGGAAGGAAGGAAGGAAGGTAGGAAGAAAGAAAGTAAGAAAGAAAAAAAGAAAGAGACAGACAGAGAGCAGGAAGGAAGGAAGGATAGAAGGATGGAAAGGAGGAAGGAGGGAAGGAAAGAAAGAAGGAAGGAAGGAAGGAAGGAAGGAAGGAAAGAAAGAAAGAAAGAAAGAAAGAAAGAAAGAAAGAAAGAAAGAAAGAAAGAAAGAAAGAAAGAAAGACCTTCTACATAAATCTTCTGCATAAGAGATGCCCAGAGCATGGCTGGCGGCAGACAAAGAGCAAGGCCAAAGAGACCCAGTAATAATCTACCTTAGGACTTACCTTCTGGTGAAAGAGAAATGGACAGAAAAGTGTAATTACTTCTTCACCCTTTTTTGCATTTAAAGATAACTGACCAGCAGCCCAATTTTGGGGGATCTGGTCCCTCCATGGTACACAGGAGGTGGGGGATGCTTTGGAGAGTGGCTGTGTAAGGAATGTTCCATCTCTCAGGTAGAGTTCAGCTTTTCTCAGAGTTGGCTCTTAGCTGGGCAGATCCTGGCTGATCCTTGTTCCCTAGGAAACGTTTGGCCAGTCGCTCTTGAGGAACTAGACATGGTCTTTGTAAGTGTGAGATTGGTGACCAGTGTTCTGGACTCTTGTCCCTCCTTAAGATGCCATCCTTAGACCCAACAGGCTATTTTCATCCAGTCCTCAATCTTCCCTTTTTAAGGAAGATTGTTGATGGAGTGGTTGGTGTATCAAGGGATCCAATTGAAGCAAATTTCCCAGACCCTTTTCAGTCTTGCTTCAGAGTGAGACACAGCATTGAAACGTCATCAGTGACACTTGTGGGGGTTCTTTGGAGAGCTTGCAATAAAGTGGCGCAACCATTCTGGCTTTTTCAAAGCTATCAACCATGTTTCCCTCCTGGACCAGGTTTCTGGCACAAGTTGTTTTTCAGTAATTCTCTTCTTTCCACCATGGCCAGTTCTGGTTGGTGTTGGTGGAGAAGGAGAGATCAAGTCCCCTGCAACGTGGACACCTCAGGGATCAAGACTCCCACCTCTCCTTTTCAACCTCTACATGACATTTTGGGGAAAGTCATCCATCAGTATTGGGTGCAATACCAACAGGCTGATGATACCCAGTTGTAGACATACCCCTACTCAGACAGATGATGTGGTTCTGGCCAAGTACTGGATGTCCTTAAAGGATGGGGAAGAAGCAGTTTTGACCCAACCATGGCAACATAGAATGGATGTAGCATTTTTGCCCCATGCCAAAGGACCAGGGCATATATCACCTTTGACTCGATACTGCGTGGTGCTCCCCCAGATTGCGCTGGTACACAATTAGGGAAGAGTCTTCTTAGACTGACAGCTCCTGCTTAAGGAGCTGGTGGCAGCCATGGGAATGGGTTTTTTTTTTTTTTGCTCAATTTTGACTAGAATGGCTTGAGGAATGTGTTGGCCCCTTTGGGACAGGTATACTCTCATAGCAGAACTGAGAGTTATAGCTGTGGTTACAATAATGGGAGAAATACTCTGTACATTATTTAGATGAAATAAAGACAGAAATGCCATTGGAAACTTTGACTGACCATAACCTCTCCTTCTTCTTCCTTCTTTGCCTCCCTTTTTTTCCCCTTCAAAGATATGGTGGCATTGGAGTTGTTGAAGGGTGCACGACGGTAGTCAATCCTGTGACATGTAAACATGAACACTACAGAATTGATGACCCATCGCAGCGCTGTGGTGTTTGATCTCTTCACATGGAAAAACTGGAATAAATCTCTTAACTGCAAATGAGCCTAAATAAATCTTTCATATCAGCATCTTAATCTTTTTTCTTCTCTTTTCTTTTCATTAAGTAAGAATTACGTTAAATATGATGATGGGGTCAGGACGTCAACCGCACAAAACAGAAGGATGCTGGCTGTGTCAGTATGGCACCCTATGTCAAACTATCACTGCTTGAGCATTCCTTTCTCTTGTAAAAGTAAAATGTCAGAAGTAGAAAGAGAGAACATTTAGGGCTGGAACAATACTACAATGCTACAAAAGGAAGAAAAATAAAAGATATCTCACAAGACCAGTGTAGTTGCATAAAGAGCTCTCTGACCAATTAAGTGGCAAAAATATCAAATATTAAATATTTTTTTAAAAAAATGGAAGGAGGGGTATATAACTAGAGCATAATACCTGCAAATAGCCTGAATCTGCAAAAAGTCTTGAATCCTCCCTTTTTAAGGTGGTTGGTACACAGAAGGCCAAGATGATGCAGATTATCAAAATTTTTTAAAGGTTGGGTTCAGGTCAAGGCACAGAAATAAAACGCCATTGCTTACTCTTCTCAATGGAAATTTTGGAAGGCTGAAACAGTATTGGTAACAGTTGCTAGGACAAAAAGAAGAATTTTGAAAACCAGTGAATTTCATTGTGGGAGTGTGCTAGCTAAATGCAAAATCCAATCTTTACTGATGTAATTTTTGGCCAAGGAATCAAATAGAATTTATTTTACAGAACAGAACAGAACAGAGTAGAGTAGAATAGAATAGACTAGAATATAGAATAGGAGAGGACAGAGTAGAGTAGAGTAGAGTAGAGTAGAATAGAATAGAATAGAATAGAATAGAATAGAATAGAATAGAATAGAATAGAATAGAATAGAATTCTTTATTGGCCAAGTATGATTGAACACAAGAGTAGGACAACTAATGGCTGGATGGGCTACAATCTTCAAAATGGGTAGGGCTCATCCTGGGAGAAGGTGGGGAGGAAGCTGCACACCTGACTGTTTCAACCATGGGAGGTAAATTGGTTGAGGGAAAGTGACTGGCTAAGGCAGGATTAGAACTCACTGTCTCCTGGTGGTTGGTCCAAGTTCAACTCACTGGTTTTTATAGTCTTATGAATATGGGGTGGAATCACATTAGCTGCACGCATTTCACTTGGTTTCATTTTATTCACATTTCAATGGAATCAGGGTTCTTTTCTGTGTTACGTTGACTATTCTCTTCTCCTGTTCTTGACAATTGAGACCATCTCTGAAAAACCGTGTAACCCACATCTTGAAAAAGCTTTTGAAGAGCCCTCCTGTTGTGGAAGGGTATGATCAAAAGAGTTAAATCATGTCAAAAGATCAGAAATGATATTGCCTAACGTTCTGCTGTGAATACATGAATTACCAGGTAGACCGATGGTTAAAGGAATGGCTATCCCATTATCTCATTTTCCCATTGTCTCCTTAGCTCCAAGCAGAGGTGGCCTCTATCAAAAGAAAATAAAACCACAAAAATGAAGCCAAAGTAATCCCATCATCTGGATGAGATGGAAGTTAACAAAGTTCGCAGTAGACCAGAGGTCTCTGAACCTAGTAACTTTAAGACTTGTGGACTTCAACTCCCAGAATTCCTCAGCCAGCCATGCTGGGTGGGGAATTCTGGGAGTTGAAGTCCACAAGTCTCAAGGTTGCCAAGTTTGGAGTACCCTGCAGTAGACAAACTCCAGAAGACTATTTCAAAAGTGTCCATAAGGCTGGAATCATAAGGCTGGAAGGCACCTTGGAAGCCTGGATTCACAATTGTCTGACCATACTCAATGGAATACCATCTACATAGAGGAGATGCTATGCAGAGCAATACCCCAAGGTATGTTTTAGGCCCAGTATTCTTCAAAAGCTCAAAAACAATTTAGATGGCAGGAAAGTGCAAAGCCAGAATTGCAGTTTTTAGTTCTGGCCTTACTGCACTACTGCAATACACTTGATCTCTAATAAACCAGTGGTGGGATTCAAATATTTTTACTACTGGTTCTGTGGGCATGGCTTGGTGGGTATTGTGTGGCTTGGTGGATGTGGCAGGGGAAGGTTACTGCAAAATCCCCATTCCCTCCCCAGCCCACTAACCTGCTTTCCAGCTCTGTTCTCCTGTGCAGGGCAACAAAGAAGACTTAGCCAATCAGCTGGGACTCAATGGGAGCCAGGGAATAGATGGGGGCAGGGCCAGTCGGAAGCGGGATTGGCCGGTTCTCTGAACTACTCAAAATTTCTGTTATCGCTTCTCCAGAACTGGTCAGAACCGGCTGAATATACACCTCTGTAATAAACTATACCATTCATTCATTCGTTCATTCATTCATTCGTTCATTTGTTCATTTGTTCATTCGTTCATTCGTTCGTTCGTTTGTTCGTTTGTTCATTCGTTCATTCCTTCCTTCATTCATTCATTTGTTTGTTTGTTTGGTTTTGTTTGTTTGTTTGTTTGTTTTTGTTTAATTGTTTAATTGTTTGTTTGTCAAGCAAGTATTAGATAACAGGTATAAGTCTAAACATGGTTATAAATACATGAAATGGATACGAATAAAAAAGAAACAATAGGACAGGGAGGGTAGGCATATTTTTCTACACGTGGAGGCAAGGATTGTTCTATTTAGAAATTTATTTTGTGGTGTGTCCAGCATTCTTAAGTTTGCATCACTGGAGTTATTTAGTCCCAATTCTTAATCTTCTAAGTTCACTACTGCATCTGTAATGCAAAGCAATTTGAAGAATGTCAAGGTGAAAAATTGACAATGAATTCTCACTTCTAATGCTTTCCATTCTTTCTTGCTCTCTATGGGCTTTTTGACAAGCAACATTAATGCTCAAGCAGTGTTTTGCTTGTTACACAATGTCAAACTGATGCAGACAATATCTCCCAGCTATGCATGCCTTATATTGCAAGCCCCACCTCCTGCATTAACCTGTTATTGTTATTGAATTTTTAAAAAAGGAGGCAAGGAAAAAGTTTAAGACACTGATCGTGAGAGATTTATTCAGTTTCATTTATACATAAGAGATTTATTCCAGTAGTTCCACGTGAAAAGGTCAGACATCACATCGCTTTGATGGGTCATCACAAATTCCTTGTGCGTCCAATCACACTTGGCCAATCAAGAATTCTATTCTATTCTATTCCGTTCCATTCCATTCCATTATATTTCTATTTCTATTTCTATTCTATTCTATTCTATTCTATTCTATTCTATTCCATTCCATTCCATTATATTTCTATTCTGTTATATTCCATTCCATTCTATTTCTATTTCTATTTCTATTTCTATTTCTATTTCTATTTCTATTTCTATTTCTATTTCTATTTCTATTTCTATTCTATTCTATTCTATTCTATTCTATTCCATTCCATTCCATTCCATTATATTTCTATTCTATTCTATTCTATTTCTATTTCTGTTCTATTCCATTCCATTCCATTCTATTTCTATTCTATTCTATTCCATTCTGTTCCATTCCATTCCAATTCTATTCTATTCTATTCCATTCCATTGCATTGCATTGCATTCCATTCCATTCTATTTCTATTTCTATTTCTATTTCTATTACTATTTCTATTTCTATTTCTATTTCTATTTCTATTTCTATTTCTATTTCTATTTCTATTTCTATTTCTATTTCTATTTCTATTTCTATTTCTATTTCTATTTCTATTTCTATTCCATTCTATTCTATTCCATTCCATTCTATTCCATTTCATTCTATTTCTATTTCTATTCTATTCTATTCTATTCCATTGCATTCCATTCCATTCTGTTTCTATTCTATTCTATTCCATTCCATTCCATTTCTATTTCTATTCTATTCCATTCCATTTCTATTTCTATTTCTCTTCTATTCCATTCCATTCCATTATATTTCTATTCTATTCTATTCTATTCTATTCTATTCTATTCTATTCTATTCCATTCCATTCCATTCCATTCCATTCTATTTCTATTTCTACTTCTATTCTATTCTATTCTATCCTATCCTATCCTATCCCATTCTATTTCTATTTCTATTTCTATTTCTATTTCTATTTCTATTTCTATTTCTATTTCTATTTCTATTTCTATTTCTATTTCTATTTCTATTTCTATTTCATTCCATTCCATTCCATTCTATTATATTTCTATTCCATTCCATTCCTGTTTCTATTTCTATTTCTATTTCTATTTCTATTTCTATTTCTATTTCTATTTCCATTTCCATTTCCATTTCCATTTCCATTTCCATTTCCATTTCCATTCTCTTCTCTTCTCTTCTCTTCTCTTCTCTTCTCTTCTCTTCTCTTCTCTTCTCTTCTCTTCTCTTCTCTTCTCTTCTCTTCTCTTCTCTTCTCTTCTCTTCTCTTCCCTTCTCTTCCATTCCATTCCATTCTATTTCTATTTCTATTTTATTCTATTCCATTCTATCCCATTCTATTTCTGTTCTATTGTATTGTATTTTATTGTATTCTATTTCATTCCATTACATTCCATTCCATTCTATTTCTATTTCTATTTCTATTCTATTCTATTCTATTCTATTCTATTCTATTCTATTCTATTCTATTCCATTCCATTCCATTCCATTATGTTTCTATTCTATTCTATTTCTATTCTATTCTATTCTATTCTATTCTATTCCATTCCATTATATTTCTACTCTATTCTGTTCTGTTCTATTCCATTCCATTTGATTCCATTCCATTCTATTTCTATTTCTGTTTCTGTTTCTGTTTCTGTTTCTGTTTCTGTTTCTGTTTCTGTTTCTGTTTCTGTTTCTATTTCTATACTATTCCATTTCATTCCATTTTATTCCATTCCATTATGTTTCTATTCTATTATACTGTATTCTATTCTATCCTATTCCATTCCATTCTATTTCTATTCTATTCTATTCTATTCCATTCCATTATGTTTCTATTCTATTCTACTGTATTCTATTCTATTCTATTCTATTCCACTCCATTCTATTCTATTCTATTCTATTCTATTCTATTCTATTCTATTCTATTCTATTCTATTCCATTCCATTCCATTCTATTTCTATTTCTATTCTATTCTATTCTATTCTTTTCCATTCCATTATATTTCTATTCTATTATATTTCTATTCTATTCTATTCCATCCTATTATATTTCTATTCTATTCTATTCTATTCTATTCTATTCTATTCTATTCTATTCTATTCCATTTCATTTCTATTTCTATTTCTATTTCTATTTCTATTCTATTCTATTCTATCCTATCCAACCTTTTCCTATCCCATTCCATTCCATTTCTATTTCTATTTCTATTTCTATTTCTATTTCTATTTCTATTTCTATTTCTATTTCTATTTCTATTTCTATTATTTCTATTTCTTTCTATTCCATTCCATTCCATTCCATTCCATTCCATTCCATTCTATTTCTATTTCTATTTCTATTTCTATTTCTATTTCTATTTCTATTTCTATTTCTATTTCTATTCTATTCCATTCCATTCCATTCTATTATATTTCTATTCTATTCCATTCCATTCCATTCCATCCCTGTTTCTATTTCTATTTCTATTTCTATCTCTATCTCTATTTCTATTTCTATTTCATTCCATTCCATTCTATCATTTTTCTATTCCACTCCATTCCTGTTTCTATTTCCATTTCCATTTCCATTTCCATTTCCATTTCCATTTCCATTTCCATTTCCATTTCCATTCTCTTCTCTTCTCTTCTCTTCTCTTCTCTTCTCTTCTCTTCTCTTCTCTTCTCTTCTCTTCTATTCTATTCCATTCCATTCCATTCCATTCTATTTCTATTTCTATTTCTATTTCTATTTCTATTTCTATTTCTATTTCTATTTCTATTTCTATTTCTATTTCTATTTCTATTCTATTCCATTCTATCTCATTCTATTCCATTCCATTCCATTCCATTCCATTTCATTTCTATTTCTATTCTATTCTATTCTATTCTATTCTATTCTATTCTATTCTATTCCATTCCATTCTATTTCTATTTCTATTTCTATTTCTATTTCTATTTCTATTTCTATTTCTATTTCTATTTCTATTCTATTTCTATTTCTATTCTATTCTATTCTATTCTATTCTATTCTATTCTATTCTATTCTATTCTATTCCATTCCATTCCATTCTATTTCTATTTCTATTCTATTCTATTCTATTCTTTTCCATTCCATTCCATTCCATTATATTTCTATTCTATTCTATTTCTATTCTATTCTATTCCATCCCATTATATTTCTATTCTATTCTATTCTATTCTATTCTATTCTATTCTATTCTATTCTATTCTATTCCATTTCATTTCTATTTCTATTTCTATTTCTATTTCTATTTCTATTTCTATTTCTATTCTATTCTATTCTATTCTATCCAATCCAATCCAATCCAATCCCATCCCATCCCATCCCATCCCATCCCATCCCATCCCATCCCATCCCATCCCATCCCATTCTATTTCTATTTCTATTTCTATTTCTATTTCTATTTCTATTTCTATTTCTATTTCTATTTCTATTTCTATTTCTATTTCTATTTCTATTTCTATTTCTATTTCTATTCTATTCCATTCCATTCCATTCTATTTCTATTTCTATTTCTATTCCATTCCATCCCTGTTTCTATTTCTATTTCTATTTCATTTCATTCCATTCCATTCTATTATATTTCTATTCCATTCCATTCCTGTTTCTATTTCCATTTCCATTTCCATTTCCATTCTCTTCTCTTCTCTTCTCTTCTCTTCTCTTCTCTTCTCTTCTCTTCTCTTCTCTTCTCTTCCATTCCATTCTATTTCTATTTCTATTTCTATTTCTATTTCTATTTCTATTTCTATTTCTATTTCTATTTCTATTTCTATTTCTATTTCTATTTCTATTTCTATTTCTATTTCTATTTCTATTTCTATTTCTATTTCTATTTCTATTTCTATTCTATTCCATTTCATTCCATTCCATTCCATTATGTTTCTATTCTATTCTACTGTATTCTATTCTATTCTATTCTATTCTATTCTATTCCATTCCATTCTATTCTATTCTATTCTATTCTATTCTATTACTTACTTGCTTACTTTCTTGATTTACCAGGTTTATAAGCTTGACTGAATTCCTACTTTCATTCATTCAGCTTAAATCAGCTTAATTGATTAAAGCTCAATTACTAGAATTTCCACAATGAAACTCTAGTAAATTCATAGGAAGAAAAAAAGATTTTTTGGGGGTAATGTTATGTTTTTCCACATTTCATCTTCATGGGTTGTTTAATTTCAATGATTTAAAGATCAATAGGAAAACGAAGTGAATTATAGATGGCTGATTCCAGAAGGACTAATGTTTAGGTGGCAAGAGCAGAGACATAGAATTGATTCAATTGAGAAAGCAGAACTTTTCCATGCAGAATTTTTTGGAGGAAGAAGAGAGGAGGCAGAGAAAGAGGTCTCATTAATTGAGTTTCAAGAGGAACAACTGGAGACTGAAAAAGAGAAAGGAGCAGTAGGTGGACAGGTGGATAGTAAAGAACAGCGTGAAGTGAGATCCACGAGAGCTGTTAGACCTAAATATAAAGCATAATCATGGAAGAAAGAAAACTGATTACAATGAATATAAATGGACTTAATTCAGCTGTTAAAAGAAGGAAAACTTTTCATAAATTAGAGAAATTAAAATTTGATATAATTTTTCTGCAAGAAGTTCATATTAAAAAACAACATGAACAATTGTTAGTACAGCCAAAATTGGGGAAAATATTTACTTCTTTGACTCAATGTAAGAAAAGAGGAGTGGTTCTATACATTAAAGAGGCTATCCCAGTAAAATTGATTTACACGGATGAAGATGGAAGAGTATTAATGGTAGAAATAATGGACAATAATATAAAAATACTCTTGATTGCAATTTATGCTCCGAATGATAAACAAGAAGATAGCTTTTATAAAAAGCTACACATGAAAATAATTGAACTGGACTATGTTAATATAATTATGATGGGAGATTTTAATGGAATTGTGGACAATAAATTGGACTATATAGCAACAACAACAAAGCAAAATAGAAAGGCGCTCCCTAAGTCTTTTTTTAAAATGACAGATGAATTAACTTTAAAAGATATTTGGAGAGAAAGAAATGTTAAAGCAAAACAATATACTTTTTATTCAAATAGACATTTATCATGGTCCAGATTAGATATGATTTGGATCTCAACAGAATTAATATCCAATATTCAAGAAACAAATTTTGAAACAAGTACTTGGGCAGATCATAGCCCAATGACAATTAAATGGAAGGGACAAAAAAAAAGATCGAGATGGACATTAAATAATACTATTTTAAAGGAGAAAGATTTTATACAATGGATGGAGAAGGAATTGGCTTTTTTCTTCAGAGAAAATAAAAAAGAAGATACTTCAACGCAGAATGTGTGGGATACAATGAAGGCATACGCTTGAGGTTTGATAATAGATTATACAAGAAAAAAGAATATTAGGAAAAGGCAAGCTTCTAAGGCCTTGGAAGACGAGTATAAAAGTCTTGAAAAAGAATCGCAGAAAATGCCACAGAAAAAGGATATTAAATTGAAGCTGGATGTAATCAAACATAAAATGGAATTAATAGAGAAAGAAGAACTGGCACAAAAAATCAGAAACTCTAAACAGAATTATTTTGAAGATGCAAATAAACCAGGTAGATGGCTAGCATATAAATTGAGAAAAGAGAAGGAATCAAGAAAAATATTGAAGTTAATAGATGAACAAGGCCAAGTTTGTTATGGGAATAAGGAGAAAAAAGAAATTATTCAAGATTTTTATGGGCAACTATATAAACAAGAGAATATTGATGAGGAAAGAGTCAAACAGTATTTACAGGAAGCTAATTTACCGAAGATACCTAAAGAGACTGAAGAAATGCTAGAAAGTAATATAACAATGATGGAACTAAATGAAGCATTTAAGAGACAAAATAATGGGAAAGCACCGGGTCCAAATGGGCTTCCAGCAGAATTCTATAAAACATTTCAAGAATCATTGAGCATCCCATTGTTAGAAGTTATGAATGAAGTTATGTTAAAAAAGATGATACCCAAAACATGGTCAGAGGTTTATATTACACTTATACCGAAAGAAGAGACTGACCCACTGCAAATTAAGAATTATAGACCTATTTCTTTATTGAATGCAGACTATAAAATGTTTGCTTCAATTTTAGCAGAAAGACTTAAAAAATATTTAAATAATTTTATTCACCCAGATCAAAATGGATTTCTGCCAAAGAGACAAATTAGAGACAATATGAGAGTAATCTTGGACACTTTGGAATACTATGAGGCTCATCCTGAAAAGCAAATGGCTTTGATATTCCTAGATGCTCAAAAAGCATTTGACAACGTGAACTGGAGATTTATGTTATTACTATTGGAGCAGATGGGTTTTGCTAAAAAATTTATTCAAGCAATAGAAGCCATATATAATAAACAGACAGCAAGGGTAATGATGGAGGGGGAACTTACAGATTTTATTAATATAAGGAAAGGCACAAGACAAGGATGTCCCCTATCTCCTTTGCTATTTGTGTTGACCTTGGAAGTGTTGAATAGAAATATTAGGGATGATAAAAGCATAAAAGGAATGAAAATTAAGAAGGAAGAATTTAAGCTACAAGCTTTTGCTGATGATTTAGCTTTTATTCTGGAAGACCCGCTAGAAACAGCTCCAAAGTTATTGGAAAGGATAGAGACATATGGAGAGGTGGCTGGTTTGGAAATAAATAAAGATAAATTTGACAAAGAACATGCTATTGAGACAGAGAGAAGAACTGGCAGATCTTTTGAAAATTCAAGTTACAAATAAGGTTAAGTATCTGGGGATATATTTGACAACAAGATGTAGCACATTAAAGGAGAATAATTATATTAAACTTAAACAACAGATAACTACAGATTTGAAGAAGTGGGAAAACTTGCAATTGTCATTAATAGGGAGAATTTCAACAATTAAGATGAATATTTTACCTAGAATTTTATTTTTGTTTCAAACAATACCAATTAGGCTTCGAAAAGACTATTTTGAAGATTTAAATAAAATTATGTTGAAGTTTATATGGCAAGCTAAAAAAGCGAGAATAAAGCTAAAGCTTTTGCAAGATGCTAGAATTAGAGGAGGCTTTGGCCTGTCTAATTGGGAATTGTATTATCAAGCTGCAAGTTTGATGTGGGTCAAAGAATGGATAACATTAAAAAACATAGGTTGTTGACATTAGAAGGGCATAATTTGCTGTTGGGCTGGCATGCTTTTTTATGGTATAAGGGAACTAAAACACAGGGTTATTTTAGAAGACATTATGTGCGGGAGTCTTTGTGGTTAAACTGGGAGAAGATAAAAAGACAATGTTATTTGAAAATTCCAGTTTGGTTATCGACTATTGAAGCATTTTCCTATCCTATAATTTATAAGAAGGAACAAACAGTTAGATATGGGGAACTCTTGGATGAAAAGGGTGAACTTAAATCGATCCAAAACTTAGAGGAGCAAGGTATAAGGATGAATTGGTTTTCATATGCACAAATACATTCAAGGTATGATGAAGATTTTAAAACGGAGGGATTCTATGATAATCAGACTGATTTAGATAAGATCTTGATGGGTACTGATGAGAAGGTGATTAAAAAATTATATGGTTATTTACTGGGAATGAAATTAGAGGAAGAACAAGTCAAAGAAACTTTGATTGTTTGGGGGAAGAATTTTGGACATGGGATTGATCTAGAGAAATGGCAGAAATTGTGGTCTCAAAATTATAAAATGACAATGTCAACAGCATATAAAGAAAACTTGTATAAGATGTTTTACAGATGGTACTTTCCTCCGACAAGAATAGCAAGAATGTTTAAGAACAAATCTGAAAAATGCTGGAAATGTCATCAGATACCTGGCTCGTATTACCATATGTGGTGGACTTGTAAGAACGCTAGAAAATATTGGACTAAAATTCGCATGTGGTTGGAAAAAATGACAAAGAAACATATAGACTTGAAACCAGAGATCTTCTTATTGGGAATTTTACCTGATATATATAGTAAAGATTTGAAATACCTGATTGTAAATGTGTTAACAGCGGCCAGGATTGTATTTGCTAAAAATTGGAAGAATGAGAAAATACCATTACAGGAAGAAATTATTAAGAAAATATTGGAATGTGCTGAGATGAGCAGATTGACATTTGAAATTAGAGAGCAAGAGGATAAACAATTTTATGAAATTTGGGATCTTTTTTATAAATGGCTAGATGATAAAATACGATAATAGAATATTTAGAATGTTAGATAGTAAGAAATATCTTTATTTTGCTATTTTGTTATTATTTTGTTATTTGATATTATATTTATAAAGGGTTTTTTAGGATTGATTTGGTATGATTATATGATTTGTTGAATAATCTGGTTAAAGTATTGTTAGCTCATAAAGCATGAATGATAAAAAGTATAGTCAAAAATTTCTTTTTTTTTAGTGATATTAGGATATATAAGTTTGGATTGATAATATGAGTTGTTATGTAACATAATTGTAACTGGGACTACAGAATGAATGCACAAAAATGATGAACCAACTGACACACTGGATGTACATACGAGAGTTGAATGTTTTAATGTTTTGTTTGTCTTGTTTGTTTGTAGAAAATTAATAAAATCTTTTTTCAAAAAAAAAATTATTTAAAGTATTGTTATCTCATAAAGCATGAATGATTAAAAGTATAGTCAAAAGTTTGTTTTTTTTTAATAGCGATATTAGGATATATAAGTTTGGATTGACAATATGAGTTGTTATGTAACATAATTGTAATTGAGACTACAAAATGAATGCACAAAACTGATGAACCAACCGACACGCTGGATGTACATATGAGAGTTGATGTTTTAATGTTTTGCTGGTCTTGTTTGTCTGTAGAAAATCAATAAAATTCTTTTTTTAAAAAAAGATGTGAATTGATCTGATTTGTAATGGTCATTTATGTTGCAGGCTCAGTGGTATTTCTCAGAGTTCTTCTATGGCTCAAAAAAACCAAAAAGGTGAACTTTTAGATATAGGTATAGAATTCTTTATTGGCCAAGTGTGGTTGGACACACAAGGAATTTGTCTTGGTGCAAATAGTCTCAGTATACATAAAAGATACATTCATCAAGAATCATAAGGTACAACACTTAATGATAGTAGTAGGGTACAATATGCAATCAAATCATATTAGGAAACAGTCAATGTAAATTTTAGGCATATTTAAATCCAAAAGACATCCAAGATCTCTGGTACCCCAAAGATTTGCAAGAACCCTAAGGATTTAGTCTCAGAGCCAGGTGCCAGAGGATCTCAATGTCCTTAAAACTATATAATAGTTATCCCTACACTTTGAAAATTCTTTGGTCTTCCACTGGAATCCCAAAGATGTTTTTTTCAAGAAGCAACTAGACTTTCTGGTTTTTCTTTGAAGACAAGAGCTGAAGAAGCTTCTTGGATGAGAAGCGAAATGACTTCACAGAAAAACCAGAAAGTCCAGCTGCTTCTTGAAAAAGCATCTTTGAGACAACCACTGCCCTGTCTCTTCTTAGAAACCTCCAATGATGGAGCTTGTCCTGCCCTGGTTTTTCTTTAAAGATGTTTCCCTTCTCGTCCAAGAAACTATTATAGCAATATAGCCAGGGGTGGGATGCAAATGTTTAAACTACCTGTTCTGTGAGCGTGGCCAGGTGGGAGTGGCTAAGTGGTCATGTGACTGGGTGGGTGTGGGGTTTTGGGGGGGACTTTTGGGCCTCAGGGAAGGCTCCTGGGTGAAGCAGAACAACAGCGAGGGTGGAAATCAGCTGTGCCACGTGATTTAGATTAGCTAGAAAGCAAGAAATCGGATGATTTCCTGCTAATCTAAATAGTGCGGCACAGCTGATCTCCGAAAAACAGCTAATATTGGTGGGGGGAAAAGGAAACACCTTGATCTTCAGAGTGAACTAATTTGCTTCCAGTGGATCTTCGGAGCTACCGATTTGCCCGAACTGGTAGAATCCCACCCCTGAATATAGCTGTATTGATAAGTGTCCTCCTGCTTATTGATAAATTTAGCCTGCAGTCAGTGACATCCCGTCTTTTCCCTTCTGCCCCAGCTTACCTGCATGGGAAAACAGAGCACCTGGTTCCACACAGGGTTGGTGTCTCCAAGAATGACCTTGGTCCTTAGCTGAACATAATTGAGAAAGAAAGCAAATCAATCAAGGGCAAGCAGGCAAAGTAATAGCCCAGCCGAATGTCCCCTTGACATCTAAATCTTGAGTACAAGGGTCACAAAGGTAAGGTTTATATATTGTGGCTCACCTGTGATGATCAAGGATCATCTCCAGGTGACCAAGCATGAAACCTTTGGGAAAGGGGAATGTTTCTTTTGTTAAGCTGTCAGTAGGTCACTGATGATAAATATAAACGGGCTAACATATAAATACACGCAGGTAAGGAGTTAATAGCAATAGTCCTTAGACTTATATACCACTTCATGGTGCCTTATAGCCCTCTCTAAGCAGTTTACAGAGTCAGCCACTTGCCCACCCCCCAACAATTTGAGTCCTCATTTTACCCACCTCAGAAGGATGGAAGGCTGAGTCAACCTTGAGCGGTCAGGATCAAACTTCCTGGCAGTGGGCAGACTTGGCTTGCAATATAGCACTTTAACCACTGCACCGACATGCCTTCCTTCCTTCCTTCCTTCCTTCCTTCCTTCCTTCCTTCCTTCCTTCCTTCCTTCCTTCCTGTTAAATGCAGTATTGCAGGCTAATTCTGTCCACAGCCAGGAGTTCAATCCTGACCAGCTCAAGGTTGACTCATTCTTCTGAGGTAGATAAAATGAGGACCCGGATTGTTGGGGGCAAGAGGCTGACTCTGTAAACCACTTAGAGGGGGCTGTAAAGCACCATGAAGTGATGTATAAATCTACATCCTATTGCTGTTTGTGACTCTCTAGTCCTCACTAGAGATTTACCATTGTTGGCGTGTGTGTTTTGAAGAGTGTTGTAAACATACTATGCCACCTGCTAATAGCAAATAGTTGTCTCTTAAAAACAATAATTCTGCTAAGAAAAGCAAACCCTCAGTTTGCATTACACCCACCACTCGTCCTCCAAAATTAACTTCCAGAGAAGGGTCCACAGAGATGCTGAGAGGATCCACAGGTGGGGCCGTGAAAGGTGTCACTGTGTCGTCTTGTACTGCAGAGAAGAACAAGCATCAGGCTAATGAAAAAGTAAGGAAGAGGATTATTTTTAGTATCCCACTTTATTAAGGTGTGGGGGGGGGAATTATGTGGTCTGCTAACTGCCCAGTGGTGGGGTTCAAATTCTTTTCCTAACAGTTCCATGGACACGGCTTGGTGGGCATGGCTTAGTGGGCTTGGCAGGGGAAAGATACTGCAAAATCTCCATTCCCTCCCTACCTCCCTAACCTGCTTTCCAGCTCTGTTCTCCTGTTCAGGGCAACCAAAGGAGACCCAGCCAATCAGCTGGGACTCGGGAGGTGGAGAATACATAGGGGCAGGGCCAGTCAGAGGCGGTATTTGCCAGTTCTCCAAACAACTCAAAATTTCCATTACCGGTTCTCCAGAATTGGTCTGAACCGGCTGAATACCACCTCTGATGTGGCCTCTTGCAGACAGCGGCTTGTCTAAAGCAGGATTTAACCTGAGCTGTGATAGGAAATGGAAAGCAGGAAGATGGGAGATAAGGGAGCTATGTAGACACTAGGTGCATGTGAAATAGATTAGGAGAGCCTTCATGACTGTAATTGTAAATCCCATAATTGGTTGAGTCTTGCTTTGTTGGTTTGTCCCACAACCAGGATGCTCTAGAACAGTTCCAAGCCCATAAAAGAAGTTCCCTTATTGACGATAGATTGTCTACCCCATTTAAGAAATGGATGCCAGACTAGAGAAGAACATCTTCATACCATCCTCTCATACAGTTAAATTGGCAGAGTTGACCTCCCACTGCCTTCAGAATGCTTTGGAACCAAGTATGTTTCAAGATATTAAGACCTGTGCAGTCATCAGTCAAGAACCAAACAATAATCCCATTCAAGACCTGCCAAGCAAGATAGCAGTAAATGGGTCCAACCAACTGCCATTGGGCAGTAGAAGCTCCAAGATCACTTCATTAACCCTGACAGGGGAAGCACTAGCTGTCAGGATTCCAGCGATTGCCCTAATTAAATCATGAGCCTTGGCCCAAGTTTCAAAAGAATTCAAAAGATTTATTAGGAGCAACATGCAGGCATTAACCTAAATGAAGCCAACTCTGGCATATGTAATTTACAATCACCTGTGACCCTGTTTCCTCCTCTCCCCCCTGGGTTTATCATAAACCAGATTTTCCATTGAAGCACGTCCATGGGCTGAGTGTCATCAATCATGTTCTCCAATGAAGGACTTTCATGGGCATAAGATCTGGTAACCTAGCTACAATCTTTTAAAGATAAGGGTGGAATGTACTTCTGGTTTTAAACTGCTGTACTGCTCCTTCAGTTCCCCCACCCCCACCATTTATGGCAACATGAAAACATGCATAGGAATGTTTTGCGAGTTGACATTAGCACTGTTGCTGTTACCTAGTTTGAGTAATGAAACATCTGCCTAAAAACAACCAAGCTCAGAAATCGACCAAGGACCCCCTGATATTAGGACTTCTGCTCCCTTACAGGAAGCAAATTATCTCCAGTCTCCATTGACTCTCCGGCTGAATGAATGATCCACAAGAACCACACATGGTCAGAAACACTAGAAATGCCACCCCTTCAATCTTGCACCCGCGGCAAGATTCCTGCCTTTGGAAGTGCCATTGGTTTCCTCAGTAGAACAACATGGTTGACCTGAGAACCTACTTTGTGGGACATCTTCTGCTCGGTAGATGTACAGCTGGAGGGAGGCTGTGCGTGCAGCTGGCACACTTGCCAGCTGTAGAAGATTGGATTCTAAATCACCGGTCTCTGCTGGCCGGTCCAAGTCCTACAAGAGAGGAGAGAAGGAATCGATCCATCTGTCAGCTAGCCAGCTGCAACATTGCTAGGTCTCCTCCAACAAAAGGCACTTGAATGTTCTAGATTCTGACAAGATGATGTGGTGTTGGACAAGAAGATTGAGGCTTCAGAATGTGCTTCTGAGTTCATTTGGCTAGGTGGTTCTTCTTCCTGTGGAAACAAAAGCTGACCCTGCTGAGACCCGAAGGTGGAGATTGATGACATCAGGAAACGTCATGGCTGCCAACTCTCACGCAATCAGCATGAGACTCACGCAATTCAACCAATTTTGACTGTCTCACTCTGATAAACGAAATCTCACGCTAAACCCCCAAAATGGAATGTACAAAAATAAATATATCTCTACATTCTCTGATATTCCGAATATCGATATGCCCAAGCCCAAAGTTTCGAGAAGTGAAGCCTCCGATCCTGGGCGGCTTCAGAGGGCGAACAGAGCATGTGCGAGAGGACGTTGCCCGCATTGATTTCTGTATTGGGGTGAGGAGAGAATTCCACGCTGCAGGAAGCGGTTGCTCCTTTCCGCTCGGATGTCACAACTCTCTGGGCTTAACCCTTGCGCTGCACTCTGCTCTGGCAGGCGGAGATGAGAGAGACGCTCTATCCCCCATGAAGTACGACTACAGGGCATCCCTGGGCCTTTCTCGAGAGCTGAGCTCCCATCATCCCCTCCCCGCACCCGTCTGGTCTCAAGGCCGCTGGGATTGGGGCGCAAAGGCGCGTCCCTCTCTGGCCTCCCTCTCGCAAGGGGAGCTGCCGTGGCTGGCCTCTTGCACGCCTCGGCTTCTCTCGCTCCCCAGCCTGATGGGAAGTCCCTGGAGAGGGAGGGGGAAGAGAGGGGGAGGGCTCCTTCCCGGGTACATTGTGTCCCTCCCCCCGCCCTTTGCACCTAGATATGCGCCCCCCCCAGCCACTCCTGGGTCCAAGAGGCTGCAAGAGGGTCTGGCAGGGAGGAGCCTCTCCAGGAAGGGGGTCCCGCCAGAGGGCAGGCTGGAGCGGGGGGGTGGCTCGCAAGGAGGGGGGGTTCCTGTCCCCTCCGAGCCCCAATCGCAGCCGGTGCAGGAGTTTCTCTCTTTTTAGGCTTCTTTCCCCACTTGATGCCAGGAACGTTTGGATGCTCTTTGGGAGCCCCTGGGAAGGAATCTCGCCTTGAGGGGTCTCCCCACAAATGCCAAGCAAAGGGGGGGGAGTGGCCACTGTCCTCTCCTCTCCTCCCCCAGACAATCCAGGACTTCCCTGCAGGGGAGCAGCTGATGGCAGCATTGCTGGGGGTCCCATGCACAGACTGGGAGGGGGGCGTTTGGGGAGTGAAGGACACCAGCCTCCCCCCCCCATTCTGTGTGTGTGTGTGTGTGTGTGTCCATCTGCCTGCCTGGCCCTTTCCGACCCTTCAGCTGGACTGTGAGGCTGGTGGGTCCAAGACTCAGCCTGGATCCCCCTCCCCTCCGCAGGTGGGAGGCCCAGAGGGTGGGAGAGGGCTGGGAAGGGCCGTTTCTGCCCAGCTCCAAGGCCGGGAACCCTGGCAAGGCCCCCTCCACCCCCGGGGCCATGTGAGGGAGGCTTCTGTGGCCCTGAAGAGGCAGCCTGGAGGGGCCGGATCCCAGGCACTTGGGACGCCCCTCTCAGCCAGGGACCCTGGAGGAGGAGGAGAGCCGGAGCAGCCCAAAGGGACGGAGCAGATGGGCAGAGGCCCAAGAATGTGGACCCTTTCCGGCCAAGATGGTCAGTGAACTGCATTATTAATATCTTACAAATCCGGTTCAAGTACATTGGTGCTGCTTGCATGTATGTATGTATGTATATGTCCAAATCATGACTAAAGTATGCATCAGATTGCACCATTTAAAATGTAAAATTGTCAAAGCTCCCTACCATCCCCCCCCTCGGTCGCTCCGCTCCCTCGCAGTGTCTCACTCCGAACTATCACTCAAGGTTGGCAGCCCTGAAACGTGGATTTACTTCTATTGGGGAATGTGACTTTTGGGTGCTGTTTCTAACTTCCAATATTATGTGGTGTAATTCTGGGTTGTGTCAGATCCAGAATTATAACAGACTTTGCCAATTTGATGCTTTCCTAAATAAAAGAAATTGTTTTGGAAGATGGACTTTGCTCTTTTCTTTTTAAATGGATTTCATCACTTGGAAACCTGACACTGGTTGTCAAAAAGAATTTCAGAAGAAGGCAATAGCAAACTATCCTAGAAAAAGCTGATGGCCATAAGTCATGGTTTTGGGCACTACCCCAGCTGGAAATAGTTACAGATTGGAAGAACATCTAGAGGCAGGCTTTCCAAACTTGGCAACTTTAAGACTCGTGGACTTCCACTCCCAGAATTCCCCAGCCAGCCATTCTGGGAATTGAAGTCCACAAGACTTAAAGTTGCCATGTTTGGAAACCCCAGCTCGAGAAGACTACAAATAGGTGTCATGTGACAAGAAAAACCTCACATCCCCCATCCCACATGCCATAAGGTAAGAATGGAGGACATACCTGGAGAGTCATATACAAGTCCCATCTCAATCTGCGAAAAGAAGGAATGGCACAAGTCACAAGTAATGGCCCAGGAAGGAAAAAAAAACAACCCTGAGCTGGTAATAACATTATACAAAATGATAATTTTCCAATGGAATGGTACAGTTTGGATTTCTTTTTAAAAAACATGAAGACTGAACTTTTCATTGACACTGGAAATAGAGGTCGTTACAGAAATTATTTGAAATATTTAGAGATGTAAGATAAAAGCTTGAAGTTCCAATTTTATTTTTATTTTTTTTTAGAATTCTACTGCACAAAAAAAAAGTTGGAAGTTTATTTCTTCCCTCTTTCTCTTCTCTTGCTCCTATCTGCCTTTCCCCAGATTTGGAAAGATCAAGATTAGATATTTTATGGCATTGAGTGTTTCTAGGGGCAGGTTGGGGGAAGAAGATACAATAACAGAATAACAGAGTTGGAAGGGACGTTGGAGGTCTTCCAGTCTAACCCCCTGCTTAGGCAGGAATCCCTACACCACTTCAGACAAATGGTTATCTAATCTCTTCTTAAAAACTTCCAGCGTTGGAGCATTCACAACTTCTGGAGGCCAGTTGTTCCAGGGATTAATTGTTCTAATTGTCAGGAAATTTCTCCTTAATTCTAGGTTGGCTCTGTCCTTGATTAGTTTCCATGTTTGGTTGACAGGTTAAATGTTTTGTTAACAGGTTAAATAGATAAAAAAATTGACCTGGTGATAGGATAATGTCAACTCATAAAACATTTCTATGCTTGTTTTAGTAGTTGCCATAAAAAAGTGGGGGGGGGGAGGGGGGAGGAAGGAAATCTGGAAGAACAGTTGAAAGCGAAAGTACATTCCAACTCTTCTCTTTAAAAGATTGTAACTAAAATACCAGAGTTTTTGCCCGTGAATATATTTAATTGGAGAACATGAATGATGACAGCCTGTGAACGTGCTCAATTGGAGAATCTGATTTATGACACACCCAGGGGGGAGGGGGGACTGTAAATTACATATATCAGAGTTGGCTTCATACAAGGCAGTGCCAGTATGTTGCCTCTAATAGATCCTTTGAAGTTTTTTGAAGTTTGGCTCGAGAATCGTGATTTAATTAGGGCAATTGCTGGAATCCTGACAGATAATAAATAAGATAATAGAGCAGAAAGCATAGATTAAGCATTGTCAAGAAGTCTACCAAATAGGTAAATTTGGTTAGCAGTAAAGTAGCAGTAGCTCACCTTAAAGACACCAATGAATGCATCTGCTCTGACAGACCGAGAGTTCAGCACCTGTTCAAGATCATGTAGAAATTCCCATTATAATACTTTATTATTATACTAATGGGGGATAGAATAGAAGAGAAAGACCTGGAGAAGATAACAAAATACAAAAGCCTGCAAATAGAAGTGGAACAACTGTGGTTGTAAATCATGGATTACCTGTAATTGTTACACAGATTGTGCTTTAGTCTGGCAAGATTCTGGTCTGTAAGTGAGCAACCATAAAGAAACTACTGTAAGTAAACCATCATGTCGTTCTTGGTTCCTTATGACTGACATTAATCTCACTCATCTGCAACACTGCACTACATTGCACTACTCAAATGGGTAGGAGGATTTTAATTCAGCTGCATCTATTTTGTTCCTCCCCTAAAACTGGTTTTTCAATTTAAATATTTTTCTGCATGTGGGATATTTTGTTTTGCTCTGTTGGGATGAGAAGCAATTATGGATTTTTTTCACTGAAATTGTCATGCTGATAGAATTCAGGATTATTCCACCCACCTTCATTTGCAGATAGTTGGAATAACATCTGAATGCCAACTTTCAATTTGTCATTTTCTCCCCTTCAGTGGCTCTATTGGACTCAAGATAGCTGCACTTGGATTCCATTTTCAGGGTTGTTCCTGCTGCCAGAAGGCAGCTTCATCCAAGCCAGGAGAAATATTTCATTTGCATATCCAAAAAGGACACACAGAAGAGGCTCTGTAAGGGAATTCAGAAGTCCAAAAAGAGGCCACGAGGAACAGACTTTGCTTGCTTACCTGTATGGTAATAAACTGATCAAAAAGATGAAGAGGCGTCTCGTTGAAATTTTGAACAAAGGTCTACAAAAAAAGCAATCAAAACTTTCCTGTTATTTTCTTGCAATTGTACACCAGAATGGGCTTTAGTTGGGCTTTTGATAACTATTTTAAAGCAAAGCCTTTAAAAAGAAAGTGTCATTTTTTCAAAGGCTACTTTTCCCCCAACGAAGGTTGCACAGCAGAAACAGAACAATATTGAAAAGCAAGGATGTGAACACTGATTCCCAGAACCTATCGTTATCTTAAAATATTTTTCTTTCAGTTTATGATGATCAAGATCATGATTTATCACTTGTTGTCTGTATTGTACACTGAGAGGTGTAGCTACAGCTACAGTTCAATTCATTGCATATTAATTAGCTTAGTCTTTTTTTCTAACTGAGCCAAATGCTTGTGAGAAATCTTCAAATACCAGAAAATAATGTCCAGAATGCCAACCTCATTATAATATGGATTGTTTCCACGTCTGATTCTTGTCCGGAACGTATAATCTCCAATACTGACTTTCACTACCGGTTTGACGTTGTTTTCTTGCAGTTGTCTACATTCGATGATGATAACTCGCACCTACAAGGGAGAAACTGCTGGTCAGTCCCATCCTGCAATCATTCTCAGAAGATGCCCCATTTCATGTTCTGAAATTTGTCCAAAGGGTTCAGGAATTCTTGTGGGTTATCTAGCTTTGTGTGCCAGTGGCCAGTAGCATGAAAATTGGATGTTCTGGAAACTTCTGTTTCTCTTGAGGAAAACAGAAATGTTCATTTCCTCCAGGAATGTGTCATTCCAACTTTGGACCACCATACATACTCTGTAAAAATTGGGATGATCATGAAATACCACCGAAGAGATACAGGAAACATCACCCTTTTGCAGCTATCTATATACATTGTTCAGACTTTTGAAGGCTAGCTCTTGTAAGTTTAATACAAGAGTCCTAAAGAGTTGATACATTTCTGGAATTGTATCAGAGGTGGTATTCAGCAGGTTCTGTATTTTGAGTAGTTCAGAAAACCGGTAGAAGAAATTTTGAGTAATTCGGAATACCACCTCTGACTGGCCCCACTCCCAATTATTCTCTGCCTGCCAAATCCCAGCTGATGGAGTGGGTCTTCTTTTGTTGCCCTGCACTGGAAAACAGAGCTGAAAAGCAGGTTAGTGGGTGGGGAGAGCATGGAGACTTTGCAGTATCCTTCCCCTGCCACACCCACCATGTCACACCCAACAAGCCACGCCCACAGAACTGGTAGTAAAAAAATTTGAATTCCCCCACTGAATTGTATCATTGGGAACAATAAATAATTGCTTATAGATTAATGAAAGTCTTCATAGTTTAATGAAAAGGACTTAGTTTAATTAAAATTAGGACTAGGCGTAAAATGGTGGCAGTGTTCCAATATCTAAGGAGCTTTTACAAAGAAGAGGAGGGGGTCAAGCTATTCTCCAAAGCCACAGAGGGCAGGACAAGAAGCAATGGATGGAAACTAATCAAGGAGAGAAGCAATTTAGATCTAAGGAGGAATTTCCTGACAGAACAATTAATCAGTGGAACAACTTGCCTCCAGAAGTTGTGGGTGCTACACACTGGAGGTTTTTAAGAAGAGATTGGACAGCCGTTTGTCTGAAATGATATACAGTTCCTACTCAAGCAGGGGTTGGATCAGAGGATGTTCCAAGGTCTTTTCCAACTCTCTTATTCTGTTGTCATAGTACAGCTTTACACTGTACTGGTGGGACCATACTTGAAATAAATGATTTGTGGTGCTCGAACTTTATTAAAGATCCATTTCCATTTACAAGAATTGCTCTTACAACGAGAATAACATCTGCTGAAAAGCCACCAGTTCTCTCAATCTATTTCTTTCTTTTCAGTATGAAGAGCTGAGCTGTTGCATTACCTGGAACAGTTGTTTCTTGTTGGAAAGCTCTTTCGTGGTGGTTGATGTTGGAGCTGGTACTTGAGGTGCCTCGTTTTCTTTGAGGGTAAATTCTTCTATGCCAGAAGCCTTGGCAAAGACAGGGCAACAGACTGGGGGGAAAGGACAAGGACCACCATTATCAGTGGTGGGATTCAACACTTTTGACTACTGGTTCTGTGAGCGTGGCTTGGTGGGTGTGGCATGGTGGGCATGGTTTGGTGGGCACGGCAGGAGAAAGTTACTGCAAAGTCCCCATTCCCTCCCCAACCCACTAAACTGCTTTCCAGCTCCATTCTCCTGGGCAGTGCAGCCAAAGAAGACCCAGCTGATAAGCTGGGACTCAGGAGGCAGAGAATATATGGGGTTGGCAGGGTCAGTCAGAGGTGGCATTTGCCGGTTCTCCGAACTACTCAAAATTTCTCCAGAAGTGGTCAGAACCAGCTGAATACCACCTCTGACCATTATCAACATTTGCCCTTTAAGGGGGACATTCTTCTTAAGACCTTAAATATTCATTTATTTATTAGAATTATTTCTCACTTTGGGTAGATCAAGGCAGCTTATATAGCACTACCTTCTCCTAGTTTTCTCCACATTCTAACTCTTGAAAGAAGAATGGGTCAAAATCCTCCAGGGAACCTCTATGGTTAAAGGCAGTCTAGAACTGGGGTCTCCCTAAAGCTAATCCAGCCCCTTCACCAATAGAACATGTCAGTTCTCAAGTGTAAATGCTCAGCGTCTTCACACTGACTCCTACATTCAGCCCCAAACACACAGGAATCTGTCCTCCTGGAAAAAAATTGGTTCAAATATCCATCAGTGGATGTGTTATACTACAGGTAGTCCTCAACTTACAATAATCGAGCCCAAAATTTCTGTTGCTAAATGAGATGGTTAAGTGAGTTTTGTCCAATGTCCTTCTTGCCACTGTTAACTAACAAAAAGTTTCAACTTTTTTACTCCAATTCATTAACAGGAACACACAGATTTTTTACCCATATCTCTTTTGATATTACAAAACACCTACTTTCTTCTCAACACGAAGAGCTCAAAACAGTCCAGACAAGGAATCAGACATTAAAATCCATGCAAATTCCACGCAATACATACTTTAGTCTCCCCCCCAAATAAATACCCAATACTTACTCAACTTCTTTAAATCATGTTTTCTTCTGTGCGTAACCATTTTAGGTTCCGGCGGTGAGAAGCAGATTTTTAGAGTGATGGTGCACTGGAAGCATAAAATCACAAGAAACTCTTTTCAATTTGCCCGCGGATAAAAACAAAATCTGCCTGTGCTTTTCTTTTCAAAGTATGGTATCTATCCCCATTCTGGATAGATTTCTATATGATGAGAAACATCAAAATTTTGGGGGACAACCCCCTTTTTCATGCAAATGTGAAGACAACTTTCTGCTTTAATATGGTGGAAATGAAAACAGAGGCAGTGAATAGATAATTTCACAGCCGATTAAAAGTTTCCTGCTGGTATTAATATTGATAGGGAAAATAAATTTTAGCAGCACCGAAGAGCGGCTGAATTCCACTAATAAAAGGCAGAAAACCCAACATGAAGCACTGAAAGCATTTCAACGTCTTTATTCTGAGATTACTGTAATGTTGGTGGACATCCAGTCTTCCTTGCATTTCACAGTGAAGGCCTCCAAGTTTGAAACATTATTTTTATTTCCTTCCTGACTTACCCCGGTTAGCTGCAGACTGTTATTTCGCAGACTTTGATTTTTCTTTATCATCATAACATTTGGTTTTTCAGCTGCTCCTCCTAAGGCTACTTCCACACTGCCAAAATCTCTAAAGTTAGGGAGAAGTGGAAAAGTCAAGAAGGAGCTTCCAAGAAAGACCGATGTGACATCTTAGGAGGAGGAAGGAACTTAAGGAGAAACTTCCTCACAGTGAAAACAATATTACTCAATGGAACAGCTTGCACCCTGGAGTTATGGGTACTCCATCACTGCAGGTTTTCAAGAAAAGACTGGACAACCAATTGTCCAGGATGGAATAAGGACTCTTGCCTTGGACTAGAAGACCTCCAAAATCCCTTCCAGTCCTATAATTGTACAAAAAAAATAACACGCGATAGGTGGACAAAAGTGTCAAATCCAGTCTGATCTTCTAAATGACTCGGCCATTAATCATAATATGCTACCCATCTCCCAGCAACTCAAAAGCTGGTATGAATGTCAAGAGAAGTAATTTAGAGATAAACTGAGATAAGCTAATGAGATAGATTTTGTTGGACTTTGGAGAATGAGTGAGTTACATTCCCAAACTTGATGTCAGGGTTCCAACGGAAGCCCTAATCAAATCATGAGCCTCGAGCCAAACTTCAAAGAAATCCAATTATTTATTAGGAGCAACATGTCGACACTTCTCCTAATGAAACCAACTTTGCCTCATGTAATTTATGGTGCACCTCTTTCCCCCCTCCCCCCTGGGTGTGTCATAAATCACTTTCTCCAACTGGAGTATCTTTATGGCTGGTGTGTTATAAATCATGTTCTCCAAACAAGGGCTTTCTCGGGCTCTACAGACCATGCCCCTCCAATTGGATCAATAACCTGGGAGATCCCTTGGTGTGGTATGTGTGGAATGTACTTCCGGTTTTTTTTTTTCTTTTTGATTTCCTTGTGGCTCCTTCAGGGTTTCCCCTTCCACCCATGGCAACTCGAAAGGAGGCCAGGAATGCTTTACGAGTTGACGCTCAACTTCCTATCTTAACTTGGCCCTGGACTGAATATCCCCTAGTTGAATACTCTCCCATTTAAATGGCTCTTTGCACATAAATCTAACAAGCCAAGAAGGGCAGAAGATTGAGGCAGAGCAAGCCCTGTGAAATAGGGACAAAAGAAGACCAAAGAAGATCAAGACCAAAGAAGATGAACATCTAAAGGAGGCTGTTCAACACAACCAGAAAGTTAAAAGTAGAGCTTTCTGATTTGTGTTGGCTGGAATGGGGTTGAAAGCTTGCCTGCTAAGCTTCATTTCTATATAGGCATTTCCCTCTCTAATCCGGTTGGCAACTATGCATGATGGGTTGGGGGGGAAACCCCTCATTAGTAGTGGGATTCAAATAATTTAACAACTGGCCCTAATGATTTCTTCCAACAACCAGTTCACCAAACTGCTCAGAAAGTTAACAACCAGTTCTCCCAAACTGGTGCAAACTGGCTGAATCTCACCACTGCCCCTCATCTCATGTCACTGCTTTTTAAAGCCGTTTCATCCTGGTCTGCTGTGTATCTTATGTCCATATCTACTGGTTGACTACTGAAAAACTTTGTAATTGTCTTTTTCAAGTTCATAGTGGGCTCTTTTTTCTTCCTCCTCTCCCTCTCCCCCTTCCCCTTCCTCCTCCTCCTCCTCCTCCTCCTCCTCCTCCTCCTCCTCCTCCTCCTCCTCCTCCTCCTCCTCCTCCTCCTCCTCCTCCTCTTCTTCTTCTTCTTCTTCTTCTTCTTCTTCTTCTTCTTCTTCTTCTTCTTCTTCTTCTTCTTCTTCTTCTTCTTCTTCTTTTCTGGTTAAATTGACCAGAATTATAATGAGAGTTTGGAAATCATGCTCTGGACAGAAAATCAGGTCAGTTTAGCCAAAAAGCGATATGGAGTCCTGATGGAGAAAGAGATTTCTTAAGGAACTTCATTTCCAGCTAGTTTATATGCGCAACTCAACTAGCTGAAGACTGCCTTGCACAAGAGGCCAAAAGCCAAATGGAGGATTTAAGTTGAAAACCTGTCCATGGAAAACCTGTCCTGTTTACCTCTTGAAATGACTTTTAAATTTTGACACTGTGGCTTTTAAGAGGTTTCACTTTTGTGAGATGTCTGAAAGTGGGATGGATCAAAAAGCGGAATATAAACTTTTAAAAGAAAAATTAATTCAATGGATTGTTAAGTGCAGACCTTTAGATCCCACTTCTCCACCTGCCTAAACCAGGCATAAAGGTCTCCTATTCAAACAATGGGGTGGACTGGAAGACCATCAAGGGACCCTCCAACTCTGTTATTCTATGTTCTACTTGACCGTAGGAAAAAATTACTTTGCTCCCAGTTCAATTGGAAGTAGGAGAAATGAATCAAGGAGAGGAGCAACCTAGAAATAAGGAGAAATTTCCTGGCATGGTATTGGAGTCTCCTGCTTGTGCAAGGGGTTGGACTAGAAGACCTCCAAGGTCCCACCCAACTCTGTTATTCTGCTATTCTTCAAACTTTTGCTGCAATGAAAGGAAGTGAACTGGACAGTACTCTTTGGGCTGAAACAGAGAGGAAGATGGTTGGGGCTTAAGTAGCAGATTTGTCCCCATGTCGGACAACCTAATTATACAGATCCTTCTTTCCATCATTCACCTGTTTTGGATTTTTGTGCCCCATTCAAGGAGTTTAACGATGGCAAAAGAACTATTGTCCAGAAGCTCCTGGTCCAGATACCACACCAAAGTCTGCAGAGCAAGCACAAGGAATAATCAACAATGCAATATTTGAAGGTCAGTTACTCGCTCTTGTTTTGGACAAATTCATAGCAAGGAAGACTGCCAAGCATTCTTTCTGCTGTCTATTCAAGATATCTATCTGCTACTTGAAACTGAATTTGATGCATGATCTTTCCTGGTCACTGGCAACATCTGGAATTTTGTGTCACAAAGAAGGTGACATCTGATGAATTAGTTGTCCTTCTAGAATTAATACCTTCATAGTCAGGGCTATGTGTTATTCTCCAATTCCTTCTTCTGCATTAAGTACTGTTGAATGGCTTGCTGGAATAAGAGTTGGAAACTTGGCCCTTCTCATATATTAAAACTGATACATTATATTTCAAAGAATGTGACATTAGCTTTTTCATCCTTTGAATGGCAGTCCTTTTTTGTTATCTTGCATTCTTATTGGAAAGCATTTTTTCTGTATTTTGGGATTTTTGGTAGTAAATGCACACCCTCACACTGAGACAAAAGGGACAACTTGAGAGTAAGACTTGGAGGTGATTGCCCCTCCCATAAGGTATAAAGGAAGTGCAAAGGTAGGAAAACCTTTGCAGGAAGCAACATCATTCTCTCTGATCAGTTTGGACTCTGAAAGCTCCGTGGTGTATTTGTTCTCTGTTAGGTTTTAGAAAGATTAATTGGGACTTTAGTCATTGATAGCACTTCAAGATGAAGTACATTCTTATCAGACGTCTCTCAAAGAACTTGGGCAAACATCCCTGGGACTAATTATAACCAGTTAAGACTCATTCTGGGCTGTGAATGACGATAATTCATAGCCATTGAACTACAGTAAAAGAGTTTTGGATTTTATGTGTGTTTGTTGATGTCTCAGGAAGCCTTGGCTAGAACAGATATAACTCCTTCCCCTTTCTAAGTTCTTATTAAGGGACTTTTTTTTTTTTCACAAATAAGGAAATTAGAAGGGAACTAAGTCAAAAACTGATTTAGCATTAAGGATTAAGGAGGATTAAGGAGTCTGGGGAAAAATATAGACTTCATTGATCCTAGCTCCACTTTATGGTATATCCAGACAGCCTTCTAAACAACAGTAAGAAAGATGGTTTGCTAGATTCCATTTTTTTCCAGGACATTTCTCAACTTCCTTGTCTAGTTTTACCTCATTCCAGATTGGATTCTGATCCTTCTGCACAACTCTTGTGCTCCTTTCAATGCCTAGGGGGAAAAAAATTCCGGAGTCAATTCCAGCTGTTTCCTGATGCTTTGCCTCTTACGAGCATAGCTCTGACAGACAGCGTGAATAGCATGGCTGATCAATCAATTTCTATGTTCTTTCAAAAGCAACCACCTCTTTTTTTCCAGGAGCAGATCATGGACCTCTGGGATACATCAATCACAATTTTGGTGGCCTCAGATAAGACTAGCTTTACTAGAAATGCTGATGGGGTTCCAGTTATGCCAACCTCCAAATAGAGATGATGAGCTTACAAGCAAAATCTGGAAACGTTTATGCCTGGGGCAGAAGTAGAACACACCCAATAAAATCAGTAACAGATAGGTGTAAAATCTATGCTTAATAATACCTCTGAATTCTGTAGTGACATGATAAAGATGAGCAGTCTATGGTACTCAAACGTTCTGAATTTCTGAAGAGCACCAGACCCACATTTGAAAGAAGAGTGGCTGATAGGTCATAGCCACCAGGGATCTCTGAACCCGCAATTTGTGCATCAGACAACTTGCCTAATGACTCTAAACACACAATCCAAAACATCCATTCACTTGCCCCACTCCACACCAGGAATTGATGATATCTTACCCAGTGGCAGGTAAACCTTCATGGTGAAAATTGGTAAGGAAATATACCAGTCACTTTTTAAAAAGCCTGTATTAAAACAACAAAGCAGCACCAGTTGCCAACTTGAAGTTAAGTGTTCCTTAACTTTAAGATGTGTTAGACTTTAATTCCCAGAATTCCCCAGTCATGCTAGTTGAGGAATTTGGGATGTTGAAGTGCACATATCTTAAAGTTACTAAGGTTGAGAAACATTGCTGTAAGTCAGGGATCTCCAAACTAGGAAGTTTTAAGACTTGTGGACTTCAACTCCCAGAATTCCTCAGCCAGAAGAACATGGTGGCTGGGGAATTCTAGGAGTTGAAGTCCACTTGTTTTAAAGTAGCTAGGTTTGGAGACCCTTGTCATAGTAGAATAAGGCATGATTACCTCAAGAAGTGATGGGTTGCATTAATGGAGCTATCTGATATGACTTAGCTGGGGCGTATGGGAGTTGTAATCTAATACATCCAAAAATCGCCATGTGGGAAAGACTGTATTCCTTAATTTGATCTAATGATCTTTACTCCTACTTATAATAAATGTTCTCACTACTTGAGAGAGTAGTAACTGTGGGATATTCTACAAATAGTGCAGATTTGAAAGATGGACTACTGAAACAAAAAAAAAAGAATTCTACAGAAAATGATCATATTTTCTTGAAAAAAAAAAGGACAAACCTGAAAAAAAGGGAACAAATCTGAAAGATGATCATAAGGATTTTTTTAAAAATGATGTTTGTAACTTTACTTTACGAAAGGAAATTCAAGCGCAAAACCAAGAAAATAAATAAATAAATAAGTTAAATAAATATAAAAGACAGCTTTCTGAAAGAAAGGATGGTCCTTTGTAGGAAAGGACGTATGATCACTGCAGTGATACAATTAGTGCAAATTTGGCAAAATGTAAATAGGGTCTGTATTTGCATATTTCCCCTGCTCTCCTGGAAGCAGGAAATGGCTATTTTCTGAAATTTTATCCTCCCTGGCATTTCCCCAATTTTCATTCATAATCAGATAGAATTTTTTTTGACTGAAAATACAAGCAGATTGGCTTTCTAAGTTCCCCTAAAGTAAGATGTGGACATAAGAGGAATTTATTTTAATATGTAAAAACAAATGGGACTCAGATACGGCTTTACCTCTGAAGGTACCAACCACAAATGTGTTGGGCTGAATTGCATGTTCAGGAGGCACATGAGCTGACAGAATAACAATATACAGCATCTTTGGTTCTTCTCAGTTGTTTTGCTCTCCAAAATATATTACTGAGCAATTTTCACAACTCTCTCTCTCTCTCTCTCTCTCTTTCTCCGGAGCCCAGTGGCCTGTGATTACTGAAGACCTCGCATCAGTTCTAGGTTTTCATTCCAGGATCCACTTGAAATCTTTTTCAGAAGGCCCAGTGCAAACGATTCTGGAAGTGGAACTAAAGAAATCTGATGTCACAAAGCATAAAGGAAGGCTATGTCGTGAAGCAAGGCAAGAGATGTGAAGTTATGACAAGTTTAGGATGTGAAAAGTCAGCCCAGGTGCTTCCTACTGGCTAATCAATGGGGTTGTAAAATATGATTTAGAACAGTGGTCGCCAACCAGTGGGCCAGGGACCACTGGTGGTCCATGAGAAAATTTTGGTGGTCCACAGAGAAATGTCACTCCCAAAGCAATTAATCCAGGCTGTGCTGGAACACAAGGCTGAGCTGCCCACATGGCCCACAGGAACACAAGGCTTGCGTTGCTTGCATTGCGAACAACATGAGGTAGTGAGGGGAGAGGGGAAAGGGAGGAAGGGGGCTCCACTCACCCCATGTTCCTGGCCTGACCACCAGACTGCTTATTTCAGCTTCTTTCTTCTTCTGCTTTTGGCTGCATGCAAGGAAAGCACAAAAGTCTTTCTTTTCTCCCCCAAACTCTGCCAGAAATGAGTCTTTGGGACCCTGCAAGGCCTCCTGCTCAAAGAGCACAACAAGTCTGACAAAGACTCGTTTCTGGTGGAGTTTGGGGGAGAGAAAGAAAGACTTCTGCTGTTTCTGCTGCTTTCCTTGCACGAAGCCAAAAGTCTCTCTCTCTCCCCCTGAGAACGGAGCTGGAGACGATATTCTGTGATCCCAAATAAAGAATGATCGATCGGTAGGAAAATGGGGTGGGAAATTTTCTTGCAGACTTTTTGGGGGATTTTCCCAGGGTCTGCGGGATTTAAAATTATGAGTTTAGTGGTCCCTGCGGTCCAAAAGAATGGTGACCCCAGTTTAGAACTTAGAATAACAGAGTCAGAAGGGAGGTCTTCTACTCCAACCCACTGCTCAAGCCAGAGACCTTATCCCATTTCAGACAAATGACTGTCCAGTCTCTTCTTAATAGCCTCCAGGAATACCTACCTTCTGCAAGAGCTTGAAGATCAGGATTTGCTGCTTGGCCTGGGCACCCAATGGTGAAGTTCTACACTGGGTGTGACTCAGAGGTGGTATTCAGTGGATTCTGACTGGTTCTGGGTTCTACCCCTTGGTCCCCGAGTTCTTGATTTGTTTTTAACATTCCTTTGGAATCTAAAACATCATAATATTTAGTCCTACTTCCAATTTCTAATGCAGGTGTATCAGTGCCTCCATGACGAATACCCACCCTGGAATTTTCATATAGTGTCTGTGCTTAATTTCTCGCCAAATTCTCATTAATGAGTTTTGTATCACATGTCTACTCAAATGTATAAGTCTGATTTCCTGGGTTCCACATGAAGGCATGCCACCCTACCTACAGATCATGCCCTTCTAAGGTTAATATTCTTCAGTTCCTCAAATTAGCCCAATCTTTAACCCACATTAATGCTGCAGCTTTATAATATATTTCCCATGCAAGGAGTCCAAATCCACCTCTGCTTCTATTATCTTGTAACGCACTCAATTTTATCCTCACTCTTTTTCCTGCCCACACAAATTTCATAGTTATTTTGTTTAATTCACTAAACAAATTTTCTATCCAATTTTACAGGAATCATTTGAAAGAGAAATAATAACCTTGATAAGATGTTCATTTTAATAGTCGCAATTTTCCCTAACATTGATAACTGTATCTTCCCCCATTTTTCTAAATCTCTTTTTATTTCTTGTACTAACTTTATATAATTATTCTCTTTTATCGTTGAACATCTCGCTGTAAGCCAAATTCCCAAGTACTTGATTTTTTTAACAATTTGTAGGCCCATTACTTCCCTTATTTCCTTTTTTTGACTGTTTGTTAAGTTTTTCGTTATCATTTTAGTTTTATCTTTATTAATTGTTAGGCTGGCCACTTCCCCATATTTCTCTATTTCTTTGATTAAATTTGGTCCTGAGTCTATTGGTTCTTCTGCAAAGAATACAAGATCACCTGCAAAGGCTTGAACCTTGTATTCATCTTGCTTAATGTTTAATCCTTTTATCTCCTGATTTGATCTAATTCTTCTCACAACAAAATTTCTAATGTCATGATAAAGAGCAGAGGTGAACTTCTTTTCCTATCTTGAATGAATTTGTTGTTTCTCCATTAATCATTATACGGGAATTCTGGTTCGAATATATTGGCCCTATCATTTTCTTCAAATCTATCCCCACATTTTACTTTGTCAAAAGCTTTTTGGGCATCCAGAAAAACTAATGCAATTTGTTTTTCTGGGTTTGCCTCATAGTACTCCAATATATCTATTACCATCCTTGTATTATCTATTACCATCCTTGTATTATTTAATGCAGAATGAAAGTGGGGTGCTTTTGTCAGAATAGCCACTGCCAGAAGAAGAACATTTGCTTTGTAAATAATCTGTGTTTGTTTTGAAGATGTAAAGGGAAAGTATTTGATCAGTTTTAGAAGAACATGACTAGAAAAAGACCAACTTATGGTGAGGTTGAAAGCTTCCTGCAGAATGTGGGAAGTTGAAACAGCCAGGTGTGCAACTTTCTCCCCAACTTCTCCCAAGATTTTTGCTGCAAACCCCTTCCAAAGCATAAAATGTTTGATGCTTCTTAAGAAATGTGCATCCAATCTTCTTGTTTTAAACAACAGAAATCCTTGATTGAACCCTGTGTGACTTTAGCTTTTAAGTAGTCTCCAGTCCTATGACATTTTCTTTTCTTTCAAAAGTTTAAATAGTCTGTTTGTTTGTTTGTTTGTTTTGTCTGGTTATGTTTCCTGCTTCTCTCCACAACGTGATTTACATTTATATTGTTTTATTTGTTTCCTAGTATGATTTGATTGCTGAATAATAACCTATGACTATCACTAACTGTTCTATCTTACGATTCTTGATGAATGTATTTTATTTTTTTCTTTATGTACACTGAGAGCATATGGACCAAAGACAAACTCCTTGTGTTCAATCATACTTGGCCAATAAAGAATTCTATTCTATTCTATTCTATTCTATTCTATTCTATTCTATTCTATTCTATTCTACTCTGTTCTGTTCTGTAAAATAAATTCTATTTGATTCCTTGACCAAAAATTACATCAGTAAAGATTGGATTTTGCATTCAACCAGCCAACTCCCACAATGAAATTCACTGGTTTTCAAAATATTTCTTTTTGTCCTAGAAACTGTTACCAATACTGTTTCAGCCCTCCAAAATTTCCATTGAGAAGAGTAAGCAATGGCGTTTTATTTCTGTGCTTTGACCTGAACCCAACCTTTAAAAATTCTTGATAATTTGCATCATCTTGGTCTTCTGTGTACCAACCACCCTAAAAAGGGAGGATTCAAGACTTTTTGCAGATTCAGGCTATTTGCAGGTATTATGCTCTAGTTATATACCCCTACTTCCATTTTTTTTAAAAAAAATATTTAATATTTGATACTTTTGCCACTTAATTGGTCAAAGAGCTCTTTATGCAACTACACTGGTCTTGTGAGATATCTTTTATTTTTCTTTCTTTTGTAGCATTGTAGTATTGTTCCAGCCCTAAATGTTCTCTCTTTCTACTTCTGACATTTTACTTTTACAAGAGAAAGGAATGCTCAAGCAGTGATAGTTTGACATAGGGTGCCATACTGACACAGCCAGCATCCTTCTGTTTTGTGCGGTTGACGTCCTGACCCCATCATCATGTTTAACGTAATTCTTACTTAATGAAAAGAAAAGAGAAGAAAAAAGATTAAGATGCTGATATGAAAGATTTATTTAGGTTCATTTGCACTTAAGAGATTTATTCCAGTTTTTCCATGTGAAGAGATCAAACACCACAGCGCTGTGATGGGTCATCAATTCTGTAGTATTCATGTCTACATGTCACAGGATTGACTACCGTCGTGCACCCTTCAACAACTCCAATGCCACCATATCTTTGAAGGGGGAAAAAGGGGAGGCAAAGAAGGAAGAAGAAGGAGAGGTTATGGTCAGTCAAAGTTTCCAATGGCATTTCTGTCTTTATTTCATCTAAATAATGTACAGAGTATTTCTCTCATTATTGTAACCACAGCTATAACTCTCAGTTCTGCTATGAGAGTATACCTGTCCCAAAGGGGCCAACACATTCCTCAAGCCATTCTAGTCAAAATTGAGCAAAAAAAAAAAAAAACCATTCCCATGGCTGCCACCAGCTCCTTAAGCAGGAGCTGTCAGTCTAAGAAGACTCTTCCCTAATTGTGTACCAGTGCAATCTGGGGGAGCACCACCCAGTATCGAGTCAAAGGTGATATATGCCCTGGTCCTTTGGCATGGGGCAAAAATGCTACATCCATTCTATGTTGCCATGGTTGGGTCAAAACTGCTTCTTCCCCATCCTTTAAGGACATCCAGTACTTGGCCAGAACCACATCATCTGTCTGAGTAGGGGTATGTCTACAACTGGGTATCATCAGCCTGTTGGTATTGCACCCAATACTGATGGATGACTTTCCCCAAAATGTCATGTAGAGGTTGAAAAGGAGAGGTGGGAGTCTTGATCCCTGAGGTGTCCACGTTGCAGGGGACTTGATCTCTCCTTCTCCACCAACACCAACCAGAACTGGCCATGGTGGAAAGAAGAGAATTACTGAAAAACAACTTGTGCCAGAAACCTGGTCCAGGAGGGAAACATGGTTGATGGCTTTGAAAAAGCCAGAATGGTTGCGCCACTTTATTGCAAGCTCTCCAAAGAACCCCCACAAGTGTCACTGATGACGTTTCAATGCTGTGTCCCACTCTGAAGCCAGACTGAAAAGGGTCTGGGAAATTTGCTTCAATTGGATCCCTTGATACACCAACCACTCCATCAACAATCTTCCTTAAAAAGGGAAGATTGAGGACTGGATGAAAATAGCCTGTTGGGTCTAAGGATGGCGTCTTAAGGAGGGACAATAGTCCAGAACACTGGTCACCAATCTCACACTTACAAAGACCATGTCTAGTTCCTCAAGAGCGACTGGCCAAACGTTTCCTAGGGAACAAGGATCAGCCAGGATCTGCCCAGCTAAGAGCCAACTCTGAGAAAAGCTGAACTCTACCTGAGAGATGGAACATTCCTTACACAGCCACTCTCCAAAGCATCCCCCACCTCCTGTGTACCATGGAGGGACCAGATCCCCCAAAATTGGGCTGCTGGTCAGTTATCTTTAAATGCAAAAAAGGGTGAAGAAGTAATTACACTTTCCTGTCCATTTCTCTTTTACCAGAAGGTAAGTCCTAACGTAGATTCTTACTGGGTCTCTTTGGCCTTGCTCTTTGTCTGCCGCCAGCCATGCTCTGGGCATCTCGAATGCAGAAGATTTATGTAGAAGGTCTTTCTTTCTTTCTTTCTTTCTTTCTTTCTTTCTTTCTTTCTTTCTTTCTTTCTTTCTTTCTTTCTTTCCTTCCTTCCTTCCTTCCTTCCTTCCTTCTTTCTTTCTTTCTTTCTTTCTTTCTTTCTTTCTTTCTTTCTTTCTTTCCTTTCCTCCTTCCTCCTTTCCATCCTTCTATCCTTCCTTCCTTTCTGCTCTCTGTCTTTCTTTCTTTCTTTCTTTCTTTCTTTCTTTCTTTCTTTCTTTCTTTCTTTCTTTCTTTCTTCCTTCCTTCCTTCCTTCCTTCCTTCCTTCCTTCCTTCCTTCTTTCTTTCTTTCTTTCTTTCTTTCTTTCTTTCTTTCTTTCTTTCTTTCTTTCTTTCTTTCTTTCTTTCTAATACATGCTATCTCAATAAATCCTTGTAGCTTAACTTAAGAGAAAACATGCAAATTAATATATCTGAAGGTGGCCTGGAGCCTCTTCCTACCTGTGACAGCAATGCAATCCATCTCTGTCACATTCGCATCTGAAACAATGAGCTGTGTTCCAAGTGGACCCAATGATATGCTTTCTCCCATCATGCGTATCAAGACAAGTGTTTGGCACCACTGGTTTACCTAAGAAAAAAAGAATGGAAGGGTTGAAAGTTGAACCTTCAACTGAACCCAGAAATAGCATTTCTGTCTTTATTGCATCTAAGTAATGTACAGAATATTTCTCCCATTATTATAACCAGTTCTGCTAGGAGAGTGTGATTGTCATGCCGTATTGAGAAACCTGCTAGAGTTGGAGGTTACTCATAGAAATCTATTCTTGACCAAATGTGACAAGTGTACAAATTCTCCACATTTGCCGAATATCATTATATTTTAATGATTGTTTAGATTTATAAGGATCTCTGATGATCAAACAACTTCTGCATTAGTACAGTCGGTGTTTCCTGACCTACTGTAATGAAAACCTGGATTGTCAAAATTAAGCCCACAACTTTTCTCCTGGCATTACTAAACCTTTGCAAGCGATGATTTGCTCAGATGTATAAAGAGTTTGATTACCATCTTTAATCTCAACTTCAAAGGGTGCACTAAAGCATGCTCCTTGACAAGCAGCCAGCATGAGAGAGAAGATGATCAGGCTGAAGAAGACTTTCTGAGAAAGGAAAAGAAAAAAGAAAAAATAAGCCATGAGAGATCCTACTAATTGTTTCAGCAAGTGGCTATTCAAATTCTTTCTAATTTCCCCTCCGATAATACAATGAAGTTCATGAACTTTGGAACCAGCCCTCTGGGTTAAGTTTGCAATCTTGTGCAAGTGTGCATTTCGATCCCTGTTGCACAAGAGGGTCACCCTGGAACATCTGCCTCCCCTCTTTGTCCATCCACCTAGTAGTCGTCAGGATGAAATAATTTTCAGTTCTTCCCCCCACCCCCCAGAGGCAAAACTCTCCATTGGTATCATTGGAATTGATCTACCACCACAGATATGCTTTTCCCGCACATAGTTTCCATACCTTCTTCCATCTGGGATGCTTTGTGGGAGGAAAGTGACAATCCTAACTCTCTATTCCTGACTTGATATGTCCTTCATACCAAATAGTGAATTTCTGCATTTGTGTTTCTACCGTTAAAACTTTTAAATTGCCAGAAAATAAACTCTGATTTCAGTCCTTGGCCAAAAATTAGACCAGCAATACCTGGATTTTAAACGTATCTCACACACCCCAAAATGTTGTTCATTGGTTTTGCAAACAGTTCTGTTTGTCCTATCTCTATTTTGGAGTTCTAAAGAAGCATCTGATGACATCTGATCTTCATTTCTTTCTGTATTTCTGACTTTTATTGTACCTAATTAACATACAGAGTATTTCTCCCATTGTTATAACCACAGCTATGACTCTTGGTTCTGCTGCCAGAGTGTGACTATCCCAAAGGGGCCACTTCATTCTCCAGCCCTTCTCTTCTCACACCCAAGTCATTTAAAGCTCCTTTTGCAAAAGAAAAACAAGGCATTTTACTTACCATCTTGGTTTTGGCAAAGACCAAGGGAGCTCTTGGTCAGGACGAAGCACGAGGAGCCGCACTTCTCTTGGAGGTCGGCAAGGAATCTGCTCCTCCAATTTGTATAAAAACCAAGACTGCCCCTTGACTGCCCCTGTCCCATTTTTTTTAAAAAAATGCAGAGTGAAATTTTTGTCAGAATAGCCACTGCCAGAAGAAAAACATTTGCTTGGGAAATAATCTGTGTGTGTTTTGGAGATGTGATAAAGGGAAAGTATTTCGTCAGCTTTAGAAGAACATGGCTAGAAAAAGATCAACTTATGGTGAGGTTGAAAGCCTCCTGCAGAATGTGGGAAGTTGAAAGAGCCAGGTGTGCAGCTTCCTCCCCACCTTCTCCCAAGATGAGCCCTGCCCATTTTGAGGATTGTAGCTGATCCAGCTGTTGTGTATGCATAAAGATTTAATAAAGTGTGAGCTTGGAGTTATGTGCAGGGTTCTGGCCTTGCACTTCTGATTGGCTGTTAAGCGGCTGGACCGGATTGGCCCGTTCCGGGGAATCCGATTGGCCCTTAACAGAGAGTTCCTATTGGTTATAAGAGCTAGCGCTCCTAGCTCGTTATTGGTTAAAAGTTACAGGGTTTGCCTATATAAGGCGGGTTTAACTGCTATTGAGGGAGAAGTCACAATGTAAATAAAGAGCTGAAGTTCATCGTTCAGAGGCTTGTCTCCATTCTTTCTCGCCCATGCTCAAAACATAACACTGGCGACGAGGATGGGATTTGGAGATATCTGAACCAACGAAACTTCGAAGAACACCGAGTACGTGACAGACGACGCCAACAACGGAACCATGTCCGGTGGCATTGTACCACCCGCTCCATTCGATCCAGCACAGGAAGACTGGGAGTCTTACATGGATCGCTTCCAAATGTTCTTAGAGACGAACAACTTAAAGGATGCCACAGCCGGGAAGAAACGGGCGGTGTTCCTAACACATTGCAGTCCAACTGTATTTAAGATGGCTAAAGCACTAGCCAAACCCCGAGAAGTGAAGGCCATGGATTGGGACGACCTCGAACCTGTCCTATGAGACCACTACGCCCCGACCGTGCCTACGCTCGTAGACGCCACGAGTTTTATCAGAGGAGCCAGCGGAAGGGAGAAAGCGTGGCCGACTTCATAGCAGAGCTCCGAAATTTGGGAGGCCTCTACAGATTCAACAATCTAGAAGAAGCACTAAGAGATTGCATAGTTCTGGGACTAGATGCACCAGGCGTCCAAAGCAAGCTGATGGAGAAAGGCGACATCAGCCTTGCCGATGCCATCACCGATGCTACTGCAGCAGAAGCAACCAGGAAGTCGACTGCACAACTACGCTGAAACCGCGCTCCGGTACCACCCTCGGCAAGCGACATCTCACCTAGTTCAGAAGGGCAGCTTGCGACAACGCACCACAAGGACCTCTCTTCGTCATCAGACAGCGATGAAGAAGGGGTCCATCGACTGCGGTCCGACCGGGACCATCACCCGAAGCCTTTACGCCCTTGCGCTGGCTGCAAAGCCAACCATGCCAGGTCCGAATGCAAATTCCGCGACGCACTCTGCCATGAGTGTGGGAAACAAGGCCACATCGGACGGGTCTGCTGCAGCTTGCCAGGACCCAGCCAGGCCTCAAAAGGGGCTAACTATCGCCAATCGACAGGAAACCATCCTGTACAGCGAGAGCCAGTAAACCACTCCTACAGAAATCGAGCTTTGCAGAGAGAAGAGGTTCACCATACTATCACTATCGGTCACGCCTCAGCCTTGGACACTTAGAAAATCCGAGTCACAGTAGCCATCGAGAACCAGCCTTGCCACATGGAGGTCGACTCGGGATCGTCCCTCTCGATGGTGTCCTGGAAGACACTCAAGCAACTCATCCCCACAATTCAACGCCAAGATCTCCGCTCCCAATGCCTCATCCTCAAGGACTACCAAGAGAATCAAATCCCCGTCGTCAGTTCCTGCCAAGTCCGAGTCTCCTTCAAGAAGCACACAGCATACTTATGTTTAACGGTCATCGATAGAGATAGACCTAGCCTACTAGGCCTCCAATGGTTCGCGCCACTCAGAATTGAAGTGGCTGGCATAAACTGAGTCAGCGGCGGTAACTGGGAGGAAGACTTTATCTCTGAGTTCAGGGACGTCTTCACGGACAGCTTAGGCGAGTACAAGGGGACCCCGATTTCATTCAGTCTAGATCCAAAAATAGCTCCCATTTGCCTAAAGCCCCGTCGGGTTCCGTTTGCCTTAAAATCAAAAATCGACGAACAACTCGACAAACTGACAGCTCAGGGGGTGTTAGAGCCCATCGATCACTCCCCTTGGGAAACCCCTATTGTAACACCCATTAAGCCAGACGGGTCAATCCGAATTTGTGGGGACTACCGGGCCACTTTGAACCACGCCCTGCAACAGAACGCATGTCCAGTTCTGCTGGTGCAGCATCTCCTCCATTCCCTGGGGGGCGGGAAAGTTTTCGCTAAATTAGATTTAGCTCAGGCATATCAGCAATTACCAGTGGATGAAAAAACGGCACAGGCCCAAATTATTGTGACGCACCGAGGTGCCTTTAAATGTACCCGGCTTCAATTCGGTGTTAGTGTAGCCCCGGGGATTTTTCAGAGCCTTATGGAAAGGTTATTGCAAGGAATTAAGGGCGTGGTCCCCTATTTTGATGATGTATTAATCGCAGCCCCTACAAAAAATATCTTACAGGACCGGTTAAAATTAGTCCTAAAAAAATTCCAAGAGGCCGGTCTTAAAGTTAAAAAAAAACAAATGTAAATTGTGTACTGACAGTGTTGAGTTTTTAGGGTACCTAATTGATAGCCAGGGCATTCACCCTACCGAAAGTAAACTAAAAGCGATAAAAAACGCTCCCAGGCCACGAAACAAGGACGATCTCCAGGCGTTCCTAGGCCTCATCAATTTTTATAATGTATTTTTGCCGCACAAAGCAACGGTCACTGATCGTTACCCCAGTTGTTAGATAAAAAAGCAAATTGGCTATGGGGTTACCGTGAAGAACAGGCGTTCCGAAATGTTAAAAAACTGCTCACTTCTGACTCTGTACTCATGCAGTATAACGAGACTTTGCTGTTAGTTATAACCTGTGATGCATCGCCTTTCGGGGTAGGCGCCATTTTGAGCCATGTACTGCCTAATGGGAACGAAGCCGCTGTTGCATATTTTTCAAAGACTTTCAAAAACTGAGCGAAACTATGGACAAATCGATAAAGAAGCCCTCGCAATTGTCTCAGCTGTGAAAAGATTTCACGAGTACGTGTATGGCCGGGCTTTTACTATTGTGACTGATCACAAACCATGATTGGGGATAATAGCCGGAGATAAGCCGACTCCCTACATATTATCCCCTAGGATGACCTGATGGTCAGAATTCTTAGCTGCTTATCACTATCGGCTGCAATACCACCTGGGGAAAGCCATTCCCCACGCCGACGCATTGAGCTGAGCACCGCTTCCAAAGACTCTTGACGATCCTGCACCAACGGTAACCATGTTGCAAATCGAGACACTCAGCTCGCCACCACTAACCGCCCAAGATATCGCAAGAGAAACCAAACGCGACCACACCCTAGCATGAGTCCTAAGCTGGATAGAACACGGATGGCCATTGGACCAGTTATCAGATGACTTCACACCATTCAAGACTCGACAAACCGAGCTCTTCTCCCAGAAAGGCTGTGTCATCTGGGGCGATAGAGTCGTTATCCCAGAACGACTCCAGAAAGTGCTGCTGAGAACCTTGCACGATGGCCACCCCGGCATCGTGCGAATGAAAGCCCTTGCGCGAAGCTACGCATGGTGGCCAGGCATTGACAAGCAAATCAAACAGTGGGTTAAAGCTTTTCCCAAATACCAAGAAGTCAGCAACGCCCCACCAAAAGCCATGTCTACTGAATGGGAGACACCACGTGGACCCTGGTCCCGAATTCACTTGGATTTCGTGGGGCCAACCAAAGGCCACACTTTCCTGCTTACCATCAAAGCCTACTCGAATTGGGTCAAGATCCATCGCATGACGACTACAACCTCCGAGGCGGTTATCAAAACCTTAGACAGACTCTTTGCAACCCACGGATTACCAGACGTCCTGGTAACCGATAACGGCCCTCAATTTACCGCACTAGTGTTCGAGTAGTACCTCGCTGACTGTGGCATTCGCCATGCACTCACCTTGCCTGCGCACCCGGCGACCAATGGCAAAGCAGAACGCATGGTCCAATTTGTGAAGAAAACCTTGCAGAAGGTAGACTATGACAACATTGACGACAAGGTCAATCAAATCCTCTTCTTACAACACATCACCCCACATAGCGTCACCAACAAAACTCCCGCCAAACTACTAATGGGATGGAAGCTCTGCTCCCACCTTGACCAGTTGCACCCAGCTTACGAACAGGAGAAACCACTAGGATCCAGAGGCCACTGTCATACCTTCCAAGTAGGAGACTTGGTATATGCTAAAAACCTATCGGGCGACCCATTGTGGGTGGAAGCGACAGTAGTACGTGTAACCGGCCCCAGATCCTACCTTGTACAATGCCTTGACAATAAATTTTGGAAACGTCATATCAATCAATTATGATCGCGGCTTCCAGCGGCCAGTCCACAACTCCCCTATAACCAAACTGAGGGGGGGGAGGTATAGAAGAAAATGAATTCCTAGAGAACCCGTTCGAAGAAAACGATGGCTTGATAGAGACTCAGGAAGTGGAGCTGGAGGTAGAAACGGTTGCACCTCAGGAAATTGCAGAGAATGTGGGCAACGACGTAGAAGTGAACTCTGAACCAGAAACAGCCCCACTGCCAAACAACGATCTACCTCAGCGTGATTGCAGCCAGCCGATACAACGGAAATCAAAGAGACTAATAAGACAACCGTCCTACCTAAGGGACTATGTAAATGCGCCTTGCAAATAAGAAGCCAGGGGGAAGGGGTGTTGTGTATGCATAAAGATTAATAAAGTGTGAGCTTGGAGTAAGTGCAGGGTTCTGGCCCTGCACTTCTGATTGGCTGTTAAGCGGCCGGACCGGATTGGCCCGTCCCGGGGAATCCGATTGGCCCTTAACAGAGAGTTCCTATTGGTTATAAGAGCTAGCGCTCCTAGCTCGTTATTGGTTAAAAGTTACAGGGTTTGCCTATATAAGGCGGGTTTAACTGCTATTGAGGGAGAAGTCACAATGAAGAGCTGAAGTTCACCGTTCAGAGGCTTGTCTCTATTCTTTCTCACCCATGCTCAAAACATAACACCAGCAATTAGTTGTCCTACTCTTGGGAGTGGGACTTACTCTTATTACTTTCCAGGGAAGCCAGAATTAGGCATTTTAGAGCTTTGGTGATATCCTCTGAGTCCTGTCTGTTAAGTCTGGAGCATGGGTGTGAAAGATGGAGATGAGCCAGTAGAAACAGTGAACTTCAAACTCTTTATTTACATACTGTGACAGCACAGCACAAGGCTGCTCAAGCCTTACTTATATAGGCAACTCATTAACTACTTAACCAATAGCGAACCTGGAGCGCTAGCTCAGTTTAACAAATGGGAATGGTCCGTTAATGGCCAATCGGATGCTCCTGAATGGGCCAATCCGATCATGCCATTAACAGCCAATCAGAAGTGCAGGGCCAGAACTGTGCACTAGACTTCAAGCTCGGTGATAACTTTATTGGTATTTATCCATTCACAACACCCCTTTCCCCTGGCTTCGGCCCACCGGGTGCAGTTACATAGTCCTTAAGGTAGGACGGTTTTTTAATTTGTCTCGGATTTTCGCAAGGTGCCTGGCGGTTGGCTGCACTCTTGCTGAGGTAGATTGTTGTTTAGCGGTAAGGGTGCCTCTGGTTCCGAGTTCACGTTCTCATTGTCATCAATATCACTGGCCATTTCCTGAGGTGCATTCCATCCAGTCCCTGGTTCCTGTTCCTGCGTTTCCGTTCTATTATCAGTCTCTTCAAAAAGGTTTTCTTCGAATAGTAATTCACTTTCCTCTGTATCTCCCCCACCCTCAGTTTGATCAAAAGGGGGTTCGGAATTACGAGGTGGTAGCCATGATCGTAGCTGATCTATATGGTGCTTCCAAAGTCTATCGTCAGGGCACTGAACGAGGAAGGATCTTGGGCTGGTTACGTGGATTACGGTCACTTCAACCCACAGCGGATCACCCGAAAAGTTTTTAGCGAATACTAAATCACCTACCTGAAAGGTACGGCATCGGCTGCTGGATTCAAGTGGCTTTTCAGGTTCGTAGGCTGGGTGTAACCAATCGAGGTGGGAGCGGAGCTTTCGTCCCATTAGCAGTTTGGCAGGAGTTTTGTTGGTGATGCTGTGAGGTATAATGTGCTGCAGAAAAAGGATCCGGTTGATTTTTTTGTCGATGTTGTCGTAATCGATCTTTTGAAGAGACTTTTTGATGAATTGAACCCTGCGCTCAGCCCTACCGTTTGCAGCAGTGTGCACAGGCGAAGTGAGCGCATGTGGAATGTCCCGGTCAGCCAAGTACTTCTCAAAAGGTAGCGCGGTAAATTGGGGCGCGTTGTCTGATACCAGAATGTCTGGTAATCCATGGGTTGCAAAAAGTCTTTCCAGTCTTTTGATGACTGCATCAGTGGTTGTGCTGCTCATTTGGTGAATCTCGAGCCAATTCGAGTAGGCGTCGACGGTTAGCAGGAACATGTGTCCTTTGGTCGGCCCAGCAAAATCCAGATGGATGCGGGACCAGGGTCCCCGCGGCGTCTCCCATTCGCTCAGGGTTGCCTTTGGTGGAGCGTTGCTTACTTCTTGGCATCTCTTGCAAGTTTTAACCCATGATTTGATTTGTCTATCGATGCCTGGCCACCACGCGTAGCTTCGTGCGAGGCCCTTCATGCGCACAATGCCAGGGTGGCCATCATGCAAGGTTCTTAGCAGTGTCTGTTGGAGCCGTTCTGGGATAACGACTCTGTCACCCCAGATGACAAAACTCTTCTGCGAGAATAACTCTGTTTGACGACTTTTGAATGGTGTGAAGTCGTCTGGTACTTGGTCCAATGGCCATCCACGTTCCACCCACATGAGGACTTGTGCCAAGATGGGGTCGCGTTGTGTTTCTCTCGCGATGTCACGGGCAGTCAATGGCGGCGTGTGGAGTGTCTCGATTTGCAACGCTGTCATCGTTGGTGCAGGATCGTTGATGGTTCCAGGAAGCGGTGTATGGCTCAGTGCGTCGGCGTGGGGAATGGCTTTACCGGGACGATATTGTAGCTGATAATTGTAAGCAGCCAAGAATTCTGACCAGCGGGTCATTCTGGGAGACAGTATGTAGGGAGTTGGTTTGTCCCCAGCAATGATCCCCAGCAATGGTTTGTGGTAAGTTACAATGGTGAAATTCCGGCCGTACACGTACTCATGAAACCTTTTTACTGCTGACACAATCGCCAGGGCTTCCTTATCGATTTGACTGTAATTTCGCTCGGTTTTCGAGAGCGTCTTTGAGAAGTAAGCAACAGGGGCTTCGTTACCATTGGGTAACACCTGGCTCAAAATTGCGCCCACTCCAAAAGGCGATGCATCACAGGTTATGTTTATTGGCAAAGTCTCATTGTACTGCATTAGCATGGCGTCCGAAGTCAGTAGTTTTTTTTACATTACAGAACGCCTGCTCTTCTTTGTGACCGCATACCCAGTTTGCTTTTTTGTCTAAAAGACAATGTAACAGTTCAGTGACAGTCACTTTGTGCGGCAAGAACACATTATAGAAGTTGATGAGGCCTAAGAATGCCTGGAGGTCGGTTTTGTTCTGGGGTCTGGGAGCGTTCTTTATTGCTCTTAATTTACTATCAGTAGGGTGAATACCCTGACTGTTAATTAGGTACCCTAAGAATTCAACACAATCGGTACACATTTTGCATTTATTTTTTTTAACTTTTAGGCCTGCTTCCTGAAATTTTTGTAATATTAATTTTAAACGCTCCCGCAAGATTTTTTGAGTGGGGGCAGCAATAAGCACGTCATCAAAATAGGGGACAACGCCCTTGATTCCCTGCAATAGTCTCTCCATTAGGCTCTGGAAGATCCCTGGGGCTACACTGACTCCGAATTGAAGCCGCGTACACTTAAAGGCACCTCGGTGCGTTACGATAGTCTGTGCCTGTGCCGTTGTTTCGTCAACCAGCAATTGCTGGTAAGCCTGAGCTCAGTCTAGTTTAGCAAAGACGTTTCCGCTTCCCAGGGAATGGAGGAGGTGTTGTACCACCGGCACCGGATATGGGTTCTGTTGCAGGGCGTGGTTTAGGGTGGCTCGGTAGTCCCCGCAAATTCTAATGGAGCCGTCTGGCTTAATGGGTGTCACAATCGGCGTTTCCCAAGAGGAGTGATCTGTTGGCTTTAAAACTCCCTGGGCAATCAATTTGTCAAGCTGCTCGTCGATTTTCGGTTTTAAAGCGAACGGAACTCGATGAGGCTTAAGGCGGATGGGAGCTATCTTTGGATTAAGGCTAAAAGATATTGGGGTCCCCTTGTACTCGCCTAGACGTCCTTGAATTCGTGGGCGAGGTCTTCCTCCCAGTCACGGCCATTGATTCGGTTAATGCCTGCCACTTCAATGCCAAGTGGTGCGAACCACTGTAGGCCCAACAGGCTAGGCTGGTCCTTATCGATCACCGTCAGGGGTAAGTATGCCGTGCGGTTCTTGAATGCAACCCGGATTTGACTGGATCCTGCAACTGGAATTCAGTTCCCCTGGTAGTCTTTTAGGATGAGCTGTTGGAATTGAAGGTCTTGGCGCCGGATAGTGGGGAATGAGTTGCTTGAGGGTCTTCCATGAGACCATCGAGAGAGACGATCCCGAGTCTACTTCCATTGGGCAGGGCCGATTTTCAATGTTCACGTTGACCCGAATTTTCTGAGCATCTAATGAAGAGGCATGGCCAATGGTGAGTGTTTGGTGAGCCTCTTCTCGTCTCGATAGACGATTCACGGGTCGGTTTCTGTAGGAGTGGTTTACTGGTTCTCGCCTTACAGAGCGATTCCCTGTCGATTGGCGGAGATTGGTCCCTTTCGAGGTCTGGCTGGGTCTGAGGAGGCTTCTGCAGACCCGTCCGATGTGGCCTCGTTTCCCGCACTCATGGCAGAGTGCATCGTGGAATTTGCAGTCAGAGCGAAAATGGTTGGCCCCGCAGCCAGCGCAGGGTTGTTGGGACTTTGGGTGTCGTTCCCGATCGGTCCACATGCGATGGACCTCTTCTTCGTCACTGTCTGACAATGAAGAGAGGTCCTCATGATGGGCCATTGAACATCGCCCTTCTGCATTAGGTGAAATGTCGCCATCCGGTTGGTGGTTTGGAGTGTGAATTCAGCGTAGTTGGGCAGCCGACTTCTTGGTTGCCTCAGCTGCTGTAGCTTCAGCTATGGCATCTTTAAGGGTGATGTCGCTCTTTGCCATTATTTTGCTCTGCACATTTAGAGCGTCTACTCCAAGGACTACCTTGTCTCTCAAAGCCTCTTCCAGGTTGGTGAAATCGCAAAGGCCTCCTAAGTTCCGGAGGTCTGCAACGAAATCGGCGACGCTTTCTCCCTTCCGCTGGTTCCATTGATAAAACTTGTGTCGTCTTACGAGCGTTGGAACGGTGGGTGCGTAGTGGGCCCTGATCAGCAGGTCGAGGATGTCCCAGTCCATGGCCTTCACCTCAGCTGGTTTTGTTCATGCCTTAGCCATCTTAAAAACCATTGGGCCGCATTGCGTCAGGAATACCGCCCATTTCTTCCCGGCCGTTGCATCCTTCAGATTATTTGTTTCTAGAAACATTTGGAAACGATCCATTTAAGACTCCCAGTCTTCTTGAGCTGGATCGAATGGAGCAGGTGGTATTGCGCCGCCGGACAAGGTTTCGCCGTTGTGCACTTCCGTCACGTGCTTAGTTGGCTCCGATGTCATCCAATCCCACCTTCATCGCCAGTGTTTAAGTCTGGAGCATGGGTGCGAAAGATGGAGACGAGCCAGTAGAAACAGTGAACTTCAAATTCTTTATTTACATACTGTGACAGCACAGCACAAGGCTGCTCAAGCCTTACTTATATAGGCAACTCATTAACTACTTAACCAATAGCGAACCTGGAGCGCTAGCTCCGTTTAACAAATGGGAATGGTCCGTTAATGGCCAATCGGATGCTCCTGAATGGGCCAATCCGATCGTGCCATTAACAGCCAATCAGAAGTGCAGGGCCAGAACCATGCACTAGACTTCAAGCTCAGTGATAACTTTATTGGTATTTATGCATTCACAACACTGTCTTTAAATGGTTTTCCCTGAATCCTTTTTATCTCTCCGTTCAAATCTTCAATAAGGCATTTGACAGGGTAGACTTGCTTTCCCTGCAGGCTCTTTCTCTCTTGGTTACAATCTCATATATTCTTGCCCACTCGCTCTCTGGCTCTGCTCAAGGGGAACTGCTTACTCTCCCATGGTTTTCCTGAAGATACCTCGCAAGTCAGAATGGGGCATTTTAGAAATGTCTTCTCTTATTATGGCTTTCCCTGCAGGCTCTTTGTGAGTTATCCTCAGGGGTTTCTCTCCTGCATTAATTCTTCCCACTTGCTCTCTGGCTCTGCTTGCGGGGAGCTGCGCATTTTCCCTATGGATCTCCTGTAGGAGATCTTTCTGTTAAATGTTTTGATGTCTTCTTTCATTATAGGATGTTGTTCATGAATTTTGGGGAAAAGCCCTTTAGGTTAAGTTTACAATCTTAAGTGTGCAAGTGTGCATTTGAACTCTGTTACCCAACAGGGTCAATCTAGAACATCATAGTGAGAGTGATGTTCAAGGTTGTCCAAGCCCAAAATTTCAAGCCTGATGGTGTAGGGTATTCTGTACGTTAGTTGGACGCCGTGGATGTGCTGTACATTTTCATTCTTTGAATAAAACTATTGAGGATGAGCTTGCCAATTTACAATCATACATTCAAAATAATATCCCTGCTCATTACTCACCTTTTGAGTGGTTAACCAATTGGCTCCCTGATTGGTCTTGGCTCAGACAGTTTTTCTTTTATGCTATAATTATTATTATTGTACTAATTGCAACCTGTTGTTTTATTCAATGTATTCCAAATTTATTCGCATTGTTTCATCTGGCTTCCCCCTCTCTTAATCCTCTACAATTGCGATACATTCATAAATCTTTAAATCCTCCATTTAAAATAAAAAACGAGGATATGTAGAGTTGTAATTGCAGGAATGTTCCAATCTCAGATGGCAAACCTCAGATAAAGAATATTTCCAAGCAAATACAACTCAGGTAAACAAAGTCACTAATCTAAAGGAGGATTAGAGAGAGGAAATAAACATATGTTAGACATTAACTAGAGATAATTAATTGTAACACGATTATAGTCATAAGTGGGAAGACATACGTAATAGGAAGAATGAGAAGAATAATAGTAATACAGTCTTACTAAGTAGTTTGACAGCATTGTGGGAGTTAGTTGTTTAGCAGAGTGATGGCGTTTGGGAAAAGCTGTCATCTCTAGTTGTTCTGGCGTGCAGTGCTCTATAGCATTATTTTGAGGGTAGAAGTTTAAACAATGCACAAACACACCATTTTTAATAGAGTACATATCAACTCAGTAATACTGAGGCACAGGGGTGGGATTCAAATTTTTTAACAACCGGTTCTGTAGGCATGGCTTAGTTGGTGAGCGTGGTTTAGTGGTCATGTGACTGGGTGGGTGTGGCCAAGTCAATATCACTCACATTGAAATAGGCATCTCCTTGCCTGGCCTCTCATGACTGTGGGGATTCTGCAACAGTCGTTAAGTGTGAAAAATGGTGATAAGTCACTTTTTTCAGTGCCATTATAACTTTGAATGGTCACTCCACACAAGCAAAGGACCAGCAAAGGAGGGGGGAAAACTCCAGAGAAGTTCCTGAGACAGGAAGTCCAGTCCTGCCAAGAATGTAATAAGGGTTAACGGAGAGGCAGTTTCTGTAAGCAACACCAAAATGTTTCCTTCCTGTCTTCCTTTCAGGATTAGGCCAATAATTTCTTCTAACAACTGGTTCTCTAAACTGCTTGGAATGGTGACAACCAGTTCCAACGAATAGGTGCGAAATGGTAGAATCCCACCCCTGCTGAGGCAGGACTGCCACCAGAAGGCATGAAAAGGGGGCAGAAAGTGAAGTGGAGGTAAGGCTCTTCCTTCTCAATTATGCATTAAATGTTTCTGATTTGCAATCCAGGTTGCTTTAAGTAAACAATAGGATACACAAAGGCTGTGAAGTAAAATTTGAAAACCATCATTGATACATAACTCAAAATGCAGAGTTTGAGAATCAGGAATCCTCCTTAAATCACCTGGATGGGCATGTCAGTCTCTCTAATCAATGTCTGGCTTGACGCCTCCTTTCAGCTTGACGTTTCAGTCTTCTCCTAGTTCTGGCGTCAAGCCACGATCTGTCAGTTTCCCCACTCGAAGCCTCTGACTCATTTTGTGGATCAGTTGCTGGCATGAGTGAAGTTGAAGGTTCTGAGGGGGGTTGTCTCTGCGACAATCTCTCATCCTCCTGGCTCACATCTGTGTCCTCTAATAATTCAGACTCCACATTCACAGCAGGCTCCAGCCTTCCATCTTCAGAGTCATCAGAGTCAAAACTCCTAGCAGGATCGATCCTTCCAGTCACAACAATATATGAAAGACACTGTCCAGAAAAAATGGACGGTGTAAATCACACTGTGCAGAGAAGCAAGAAACATAACCAGACAAAACAAACAAACAAACAGACTATTTAAATTTTTGAAAGAAAAGAAAATGTCATAGGACTGGAGACTAGCTAAAAGCTAAAGTCACACAGGGTTCAATCAAGGATTTCTGTTGTTTAAAACAAGAAGGTTGGATGCACATTTCTTAAGAAGCATCAAACATTTTATGCTTTGGAAGGGGTTTTCAGCAAAAATCTTGGGAGAAGTTGGGGAGAAAGCTGCACACCTGGCTGTTTCAACTTCCCACATTCTGCAGGAGGCTTTCAACGTCACCATAAGTTGATCTTTTTCTAGCCATGTTCTTCTAAAGCTGACGAAATACTTTCCCTTTATCACATCTCCAAAACACACACAGATTATTTCCAAAGCAAATGTTTTTCTTCTGGCAGTGGCTATTCTGACAAAAATTTCACTCTGCATTTTTTTTAAAAAAATGGGACAGGGGCAGTCAAGGGGCAGTCTTGGTTTTTATACAAATTGGAGGAGCAGATTCCTTGCTGACCTCTGAGAGAAGTGCGGCTCCTTGTGCTTCGTCCCGACCAAGAGCTCCCTGGGTCATCGCCAAAGCCAAGATGGTAAGTAAAATGCCTTGTTTTTCTTTTGCAAGAGGAGCTTTAAATGACTTGGGTGTGAGAAGAGAAGGGCTGGAGAATGAAGTGGCCCCTTTGGGATAGTCACACTCTGGCAGCAGAACCAAGAGTCATAGCTGTGGTTATAACAATGGGAGAAATACTCTGTATGTTAATTAGGTACAATAAAAGTCAGAAATACAGAAAGAAATGAAGATCAGATGTCATCAGATGCTTCTTTAGAACTCCAAAATAGAGATAGGACAAACAGAACTGTTTGCAAAACCAATGAACAACATTTTGGGGTGTGAGATACGTTTAAAGTCCAGGTGTTGCTGGTCTGATTTTTGGCCAAGGACTGAAATCAGAGTTTATTTTCTGGCAATTTAAAAGTTTTAACGGTAGAAACACAAATGCAGAAATTCACTATTTGGTATGAAGGACATATCAAGTCAGGAATAGAGAGTCAGGATTGTCACTTTCCTCCCACAAAGCATCCCTGATGGAAGAAGGTATGGAAACTATGTGCGGGAAAAGCATATCTGTGGTGGTAGATCAATTCCAATGATACCAATGGAGAGTTTTGCCTCTGGGGGGTGGGGGGAAGAAATGAAAATTATTTCATCCTGACGACTACTAGGTAGATGGACAAAGAGGGGAGGCAGATGTTCCAGGGTGACCCTCTTGTGCAACAGGGATCAAAATGCACACTTGCACAAGATTGCAAACTTAACCCAGAGGGCTGGTTCCAAAGTTCATGAACTTCATTGTATTATCGGAGGGGAAATTAGAAAGAATTTGAATAGCCACTTGCTGAAACAATTAGTAGGATCTCTCATGGCTTATTTTTTCTTTTTTCTTTTCCTTTCTCAGAAAGTCTTCTTCAGCCTGATCATCTTCTCTCTCATGCTGGCTGCATGTCAAGGAGCATGCTTTGGTGCGCCCTTTGAAGTTGAGATTAAAGATGGTAATCAAACTCTTTATACATCTGAGCAAATCATCGCTTGCAAAGGTTTAGTAATGCCAGGAGAAACGTTGTCGTCTTAATTTTGACAATCCAGGTCTCATTAAGTTGGGCCAGGAAACACCGACTGTACTAATGCAGAAGTTGTTTGATCATCAGAGATCCTTATAAATCTAAACAATCATTAAAATATAATGATATTCGGCAAATGTGGAGAATTTGTACACTTGTCACATTTGGTCAAGAATAGATTTCTATGAGTAACCTCCAACTCTAGCAGGTTTCTCGATACAGCATGACAATCACACTCTCCTAGCAGAACTGGTTACAATAATGGGAGAAATATTCTGTACATTACTTAGATGCAATAAAGACAGAAATGCTATTTCTGGGTTCAGTTGAAAGTTCAACTTTCAACCCTTCCATTCTTTTTTTCTTAGGTAAACCAGTGGTGCCAAACACTTGTCTTGATAGGCATGATGGGAGAAAGCATCTCATTGGGTCCACTTGGAACACAGCTCATTGTTTCAGATGCGAATGTGACAGAGATGGATTGCATTGCTGTCACAGGTAGGAAGAGGCTCCAGGCCACCTTCAGATATATTAATTTGCATGTTTTCTCTTAAGTTAAGCTACAAGGATTTATTGAGATAGCATGTATTAGAAAGAAAGAAAGAAAGAAAGAAAGAAAGAAAGAAAGAAAGAAAGAAAGAAAGAAAGAAAGAAAGAAAGAAAGAAAGAAAGAAAGAAAGAAAGCAGGAAGGAAGGAAGGACAGAAGGGAGGGAGGAAGGAAGGAAGGAAGGAAGGAAGGAAGGAAGGAAGGAAGGAAGGAAGGAAGGAAGGAAGAAAGAAAGAAAGAAAGAAAGAAAGACAGACAGACAGACAGATAGAGAGCAGGAAGGAAGGAAGGATAGAAGAATGGAAAGGAGGAAGGAGGGAAGGAAAGAAAGAAAGAAAGAAGGAAGGAAGGAAGGAAGGAAGGAAGGAAAGAAAGAAAGAAAGAAAGAAAGAAAGAAAGAAAGAAAGAAAGAAAGAAAGAAAGACCTTCTACATAAATCTTCTGCATTCGAGATGCCCAGAGCATGGCTGGCGGCAGACAAAGAGCAAGGCCAAAGAGACCCAGTAAGAATCTACCTTAGGACTTACCTTCTGGTGAAAGAGAAATGGACAGGAAAGTGTAATTACTTCTTCACCATTTTTTGCATTTAAAGATAACTGACCAGCAGCCCAATTTTGGGGGATCTGGTCCCTCCATGGTACACAGGAGGTGGGGGATGCTTTGGAGAGTGGCTGTGTAAGGAATGTTCCATCTCTCAGGTAGAGTTCAGCTTTTCTCAGAGTTGGCTCTTAGCTGGGCAGATCCTGGCTGATCCTTGTTCCCTAGGAAACATTTGGCCAGTCGCTCTTGAGGAACTAGACATGGTCTTTGTAAGTGTGAGATTGGTGACCAGTGTTCTGGACTATTGTCCCTCCTTAAGACGCCATCCTTAGACCCAACAGGCTATTTTCATCCAGTCCTCAATCTTCCCTTTTTAAGGAAGATTGTTGATGGAGTGGTTGGTGTATCAAGGGATCCAATTGAAGCAAATTTCCCAGACCCTTTTCAGTCTGGCTTCAGAGTGGGACACAGCATTGAAACGTCATCAGTGACACTTGTGGGGGTTCTTTGGAGAGCTTGCAATAAAGTGGCGCAACCATTCTGGCTTTTTCAAAGCCATCAACCATGTTTCCCTCCTGGACCAGGTTTCTGGCACAAGTTGTTTTTCAGTAATTCTCTTCTTTCCACCATGGCCAGTTCTGGTTGGTGTTGGTGGAGAAGGAGAGATCAAGTCCCCTGCAACGTGGACACCTCAGGGATCAAGACTCCCACCTCTCCTTTTCAACCTCTACATGACATTTTGGGGAAAGTCATCCATCAGTATTGGGTGCAATACCAACAGGCTGATGATACCCAGTTGTAGACATATCCCTACTCAGACAGATGATGTGGTTCTGGCCAAGTACTGGATGTCCTTAAAGGATGGGGAAGAAGCAGTTTTGACCCAACCATGGCAACATAGAATGGATGTAGCATTTTTGCCCCATGCCAAAGGACCAGGGCATATATCACCTTTGACTCGATACTGGGTGGTGCTCCCCCAGATTGCGCTGGTACACAATTAGGGAAGAGTCTTCTTAGACTGACAGCTCCTGCTTAAGGAGCTGGTGGCAGCCATAGGAATGGGTTTTTTTTTTTTGCTCAATTTTGACTAGAATGGCTTGAGGAATGTGTTGGCCCCTTTGGGACAGGTACACTCTCATAGCAGAACTGAGAGTTATAGCTGTGGTTACAATAATGAGAGAAATACTCTGTACATTATTTAGATGAAATAAAGACAGAAATGCCATTGGAAACTTTGACTGACCATAACCTCTCCTTCTTCTTCCTTCTTTGCCTCCCTTTTTTTCCCCTTCAAAGATATGGTGGCATTGGAGTTGTTGAAGGGTGCACGACGGTAGTCAATCCTGTGACATGTAAACATGAACACTACAGAATTGATGACCCATCGCAGCGCTGTGGTGTTTGATCTCTTCACATGGAAAAACTGGAATAAATCTCTTAAGTGCAAATAAGCCTAAATAAATCTTTCATATCAGCATCTTAATCTTTTTTCTTCTCTTTTCTTTTCATTAAGTAAGAATTACGTTAAACATGATGATGGGGTCAGGACGTCAAACCGCACAGAACAGAAGGATGTCAAACTATCACTGCTTGAGCATTCCTTTCTCTTGTAAAAGGAAAATGTCAGAAGTAGAAAGAGAAAACATTTAGAGCTGGAACAATACTACAATGCTACAAAAAGAAGAAAAATAAAAGATATCTCACAAGACCAGTGTAGTTGCATAAAGAGCTCTCTGACCAATTAAGTGGCAAAAATATCAAATATTAAATATTTTTTTTAAAAAATGGAAGGAGGGGTATATAACTAGAGCATAATACCTGCAAATAGCCTGAATCTGCAAAAAGTCTTGAATCCTCCCTTTTTAGGGTGGTTGGTACACAGAAGGCCAAGATGATACAGATTATCAAGAATTTTTAAAGGTTGGGTTCAGGTCAAGGCACAGAAATAAAACGCCATTGCTTACTCTTCTCAATGGAAATTTTGGAGGGCTGAAACAGTATTGGTAACAGTTGCTAGGACAAAAAGAAGTATTTTGAAAACCAGTGAATTTCACTGTGGGAGTGTGCAAAATCCAATCTTTACTGATGTAATTTTTGGCCAAGGAATCAAATAGAATTTATTTTACAGAACAGAACAGAACAGAGTAGAGTAGAATAGAATAGACTAGAATATAGAATAGGAGAGGACAGAGTAGAGTAGAGTAGAGTAGAGTAGAATAGAATAGAATAGAATAGAATAGAATAGAATAGAATAGAATAGAATAGAATAGAATAGAATTCTTTATTGGCCAAGTATGATTGAACACAAGAGTAGGACAACTAATGGCTGGATGGGCTACAATCTTCAAAATGGGTAGGGCTCATCCTGGGAGAAGGTGGGGAGGAAGCTGCACACCTGACTGTTTCAACCATGGGAGGTAAATTGGTTGAGGGAAAGTGACTGGCTAAGGCAGGATTAGAACTCACTGTCTCCTGGTGGTTGGTCCAAGTTCAACTCACTGGTTTTTATAGTCTTATGAATATGGGGTGGAATCACATTAGCTGCACGCATTTCACTTGGTTTCATTTTATTCACATTTCAATGGAATCAGGGTTCTTTTCTGTGTTACGTTGACTATTCTCTTCTCCTGTTCTTGACAATTGAGACCATCTCTGAAAAACCGTGTAACCCACATCTTGAAAAAGCTTTTGAAGAGCCCTCCTGTTGTGGAAGGGTATGATCAAAAGAGTTAAATCATGTCAAAAGATCAGAAATGATATTGCCTAACGTTCTGCTGTGAATACATGAATTACCAGGTAGACCGATGGTTAAAGGAATGGCTATCCCATTATCTCATTTTCCCATTGTCTCCTTAGCTCCAAGCAGAGGTGGCCTCTATCAAAAGAAAATAAAACCACAAAAATGAAGCCAAAGTAATCCCATCATCTGGATGAGATGGAAGTTAACAAAGTTCGCAGTAGACCAGAGGTCTCTGAACCTAGTAACTTTAAGACTTGTGGACTTCAACTCCCAGAATTCCTCAGCCAGCCATGCTGGGTGGGGAATTCTGGGAGTTGAAGTCCACAAGTCTCAAGGTTGCCAAGTTTGGAGTACCCTGCAGTAGACAAACTCCAGAAGACTATTTCAAAAGTGTCCATAAGGCTGGAATCATAAGGCTGGAAGGCACCTTGGAAGCCTGGATTCACAATTGTCTGACCATACTCAATGGAATACCATCTACATAGAGGAGATGCTATGCAGAGCAATACCCCAAGGTATGTTTTAGGCCCAGTATTCTTCAAAAGCTCAAAAACAATTTAGATGGCAGGAAAGTGCAAAGCCAGAATTGCAGTTTTTAGTTCTGGCCTTACTGCACTACTGCAATACACTTGATCTCTAATAAACCAGTAGTGGGATTCAAATATTTTTACTACTGGTTCTGTGGGCATGGCTTGGTGGGTATTGTGTGGCTTGGTGGATGTGGCAGGGGAAGGTTACTGCAAAATCCCCATTCCCTCCCCAGCCCACTAACCTGCTTTCCAGCTCTGTTCTCCTGTGCAGGGCAACAAAGAAGACTTAGCCAATCAGCTGGGACTCAATGGGAGCCAGGGAATAGATGGGGGCAG